>JALPQI010002948.1:0-89512 GCA_025490895.1 Thaumatotibia leucotreta | reverse complement strand
GTCGCCTTTTACGACACCTGCAAGATTTGGGGTGACAAATGTATTCTTACTGCCGTCACCAGGCGGCGAATAAACTTGATAAACAGTAGGTACACTAGGTACCTATAGTTGCCGATTTCTAAGAATGAACATTTTACAGTTATAGATTAATCCTTATTAATATGAGGGTAAGACTCACCGTTTTTCCGATAGTCTTAACGTCATAAATATAAGGCTCATTTCTTAACTGTCTAATGTTCATTCTTAAAAATCGGCAACTATAATTAACTAGCGACCCGCCCCGGCTTCGCACGGGTACTATACCTACCTACATAAAAACCTTCCTCTTGAATTACTCTACCTATTAAAAAAATATCATCAAAATCCGTTGCTTAGTTTGAAAGATTTAAGCGTACAAAGGACATAGGGACAGAAAAAGTGACTTTATTTTATAAGAAAAAATGAAAAATAATTTGTTCAGTGCGCTTAAAATACAAACATAGGTACAAACTACAACATATCATTAATTTTAAAGCGTCACTGAAAAGTTTTTCACTCAGCTTTATGTCAAGATACTTGTTAGGTACCTTGACGCTGGTCTTCCGTGAATTTATATTCGTTATACTATGTAGTGATTAAAGAATAGCCTGACCTTAACAGAAAATATCCATTTACGCACATGGCCGCACACAACGCCCGGCCGCGCCGCGGTGCGCGCGCGCAAGTGTGCTAAACAAAAATTACTAATTAGTCTAAATTATGTATACGCGTCATACCGGTTCGATTCCGAATCTGAATTAGTATAATCCAGCCATAAAGGGGTCTGTTGGTATACGAGGTATTTTCAACGTAAATTTATCAGATAGGTACAGTCAAGGGCATTAATATACAGGGTGTTTGTTATATCATTAGCCATATTGCAATATGTGTTGGGTATAGGCGTAAAAAAATATTTGGTAAAACAAAAATAATCCATTTTTCATTATCCTTTTTGTTATAGATTTTTTTTTAAATCCCATTATCTAACGAATGTTTGGTCACTATGATCACTTGCTTACTTTGCGTACTGCCCCCATCATCTCATAACTGCCAAATCAGATTGGAAAGGGTGTTTGAGTTTGCAACTTTAATTAACCCGCATAAGGTAACTAATTCAATGCGTTATAACGTACGTAACAAGTTTCCTACGCGTGGTGGGGAATGGAGGTGGAGCTTAACTTGCAGGTAAATCTCACGAGACAGCATTATCAGTCTATCGCATACAGTACTAATAATGAGGGTATTTTGAGTTGCGCGCCGATCTGAGGGTAGTTTGACTCGAGCGCGTTTACGCAAGCGCACTCTTTCTTTGTTTACAGAGTGCTGTACAAATGGCACATGGCATCTTGCGATCAGCCGAGCCAGCATAATTTGACCTCAAGAACGGAGTAACTTAAATGTTCCGTCATACAAACGCGTACTGGTTTACCTCAGATATCGATTCTAATGCACTCTCTAAGCAAATTGAATTGTTGATGACGACGAGCAGGTACAGGTAGGTATGCGCTTGGGCAGTTTTAATCAAATAACAATCGTGAGTGCATGTAGTTAGGACATTTTATTCATTGTTTAGTGCCGATGGTGGGGTGAGTGACGTCGGCTGATCGGTGCTTGTGATGAACTCCTGATTGGCTAAGACTTGACTACTCAAACCTGCTACCCTTTTGTCTGCCATCGAATCGCACGGATTGAAACAAACTTGCCTAGTGACCACAAATTATGTTTTTGCCGGATAAAAAACGGGAAAAAAACTAAAAAAAAGAGTCACTTTTTTTTTCAAAAATGTTGTGTACTGGTGATCGCGAATGACATATCCAAATTTGGCTAACGACATAACAAACACCCTGTATATACACTTCATACTGATCCCTTACAAATGTGTCTATATATTAATGCACTCGACTGTACATATGTCTATGGTACTGTCGGCTCTAATAATATGTATACGATTTTGATCGTTATGCCTTTGACATACGTTCTGAAATGTATACATATTATTAGACGTGACTGTACAGTCAGCATCAGATAGGGGAAGTCCGGGAATAGTGGACACCTTTACCTTTGAATGGACATGGGCTGTTCTCTGTAAGCTCGTAACGTCCCATATAAAAGCTATCCTGGCATATTTTTTTAACTATTGCCAAAAATCTGAGTTCTGCTTTGAAGACAATTCACCATTATTTTGGTTACATAAGGAGACCCACTAAACTTATACGTATTTTCCGAGTTATGAACGATTTTCTAAAAAATCGTAACAGGGGAATGTTCGGGGCGTCAGGTCAGGGGTACTGATATTTGCATAACATAAAAGTCATTTTACATTAATCATTATGTATTATTCCTATGGCATTTGCACATAAATAATCAATAAAAGCTTCTTTAAGAAAATTTCAACAGATAACAAAATTAAAAATTTAAAAACCGACTTCAACCGATTTCTCAAAGATCCCCGATTTGTTTCCATCATTGGTTTCCTCAAATCCTACTTTCTGAATGCAAATTCTTGTAAATGAATGAAAATTACCAAAAGCGCCATACATGTACCTATAACATTTGAAGAGATCCCTCGATTTCTCCAGGATCCCATCATCAGACCCCAACTTGGTGCCAATGGGACCATCTCGGGGCAATGGGTGCGCCAAAGTATTTATAAAATTGCAACTTAGATTATTGGAACTCCGAAAATTTTTCTTATACAATTTAACTTCATAATGATCGGTATTTAGAATAATCTTTGTTCATAATTATCATCACATAGAATTATTTATGTTCATAATATTGTTTTTCATACATATTTTTAGTACTAACTTTTATGTTTATATAATTTTTCACTATACTTATTTTATGCTATATATTCTAATGTTATAGGTATTTATTTTTATCTCTACTGGTTTTATGTATGAATTATTTTTGTTTAATTAAATATAAATCGTACTATTACTGTAAACTAGCTACCTGCACAAATCAGGTTGTGGTAGAGTAGGTACTGTACTAAACGGGTTTCCTCTAAACTTTTTTTGTACGAAACGCTTAGGACATAACAGACTTGGTATAATCTATTTTGGCATCAACTTAATGAGACTGAAACATCACTTGGCTTAAATAACAATATTTCAAATATTATTTTGTCCGAAACTATCTTGGCATATCATTAATTACGCCGAGTGTTATAAGACAGAAATTAGATTTGCATTTTTTTTTTGGCATGTAGCCACATGTTCGAAACTTGCCTTTTTCGTCAGGCAGAATTTGCTGTGAGGGTGAAAATTTCTGCAGTGAGCGAGCGAAGCGAGCGAACAAAACCTTCCGGGGCAGATCCGACTCGGATAGGTTAGGTTAGAAGACTAAGGCGGGAGCTTTGCTCCCGCCTTAGTCTTCGAGGTTTTTTTTTTTTTTTAGCAACCTAGAAAGTACTCAGCTCAGTAACACAGTAAGTAACGTATAGAATATTACTACTACCTCGATTATATTGAGAGGTTGTAATTATTCCTTCTCTGTTATGCTAAAACAAACTATGCCGATACTTTTTATGCACATCCAGATTATGCCTCGTCATAAATAGGAGCATCGAAATTATGCTCGAATAATATTCGAACAACTCGAAATCTGCCATAAAGAAATATGCTAAAGTTGAGTATGTCACAACAGTTTCTGCACAAAGCCCATTATGACTACATAGTTTATGTTATTCATAAAAGAATTATACCACAACAGAGTGAACCTAATGGGAAAATGTTTATAAATAAACAATTTATTTCAAATAATTTTATGAGTATTGATTAATCTACTTGACGACTTTAAGAGGATAAAATTTCGAAATAAAAATCGTTATGAACATTGTAGGTATGTATAATTTTTAGTAAGAAAAAAAGTATGAGAAAAATTTTTCGGAGTAATGATGATTATGAGTAAAAAACGGTATTAGTAAAAATATTCGAAGAAAAAATTGTATAAGTGCCAATATGGACCCCGGGGCAATACACGTTCGATCACAAAAAGAAATTTTAGAATCGGTTCACTATTCTCGAAGATATCAGGTAACATACATACAACAAAAAAAAAAAAAAAATCAGTCGAATTGAGAACCTCTTCCTTTTTTGAAGTCGGTTAAAAATAGAATTTTCTTTACTCAATCAATCAATCAATCAATCAATTCAGTTTATTTGCAGTAAAACATAAGAATGCATGCAAATATAATTTTACAAAATACGACATTACATATCTGGTAATGTCAAGGCTAATATTAAAAACTATGTCAAATAATAGAAAAACAAATGTCAATTGAAATCAGCATAAGGCACATGAATACAAAAATAAAAACAACAGAAAGAAAAAACAAAAAACCAAATAAAAATAAAACATTAGGATTACAAGATAATAGATGAAAAATTATACAATTTAATCATACCTACACAAATGTCAAACAATATCCTAATCTAAAGCTCTGGCAAAGTATTCCTTAATGGAGTAGAAAGGTTTACTAATAAAGTACTGTTTCAGTTTTCTTTCAAATGTTCTGAGGTCCTTGCAGTCTTTTATATGGTCATCTAATTTATTGTAAACCCTTATAGCAGTGTTGTTTAAACTTTTGTCAAAGTATCTGAAATTGCTCTTTGTTACCAAAATGTCATTCTTATTTCTAAAGTAGCCCTGAATATTCGGACGAGCAATTTTAAAGTGGTCTTTATTTTTAAAAACATATAAGCAAACAGAGTAAAGGTAAAGAGAGACAACTGTGAATATTTTGTAATCCGTAAACATATGTCTATGTGTTGCAGGCACATGAGACCATCCTGCAAGATACCTTAATGCTTTCTTTTGTTTTAAGAGTACATCATTAATGTTGAAACCATTTCCCCAGACTTCTATACAATATCTCATAATGCTTTCGAAATATGCAGAATAAGCCATTTTTAAGGTTTCCCTATCAGCAAAGATGGATAAGCTCTTTAACGCGTAACATGCACTAGCCAGCCGGTTACTTATGTTCTCGATTTGCTTATGCCATCTTAGAAATGGGTCTAATTCGACACCTAAAAATCTTACAAGTTCACATTTAGCAATAGGAATGTTACAAATGGGGTCTGGGCTGGCGAATCCCCGACGGAAGATCATGTAAAAAGTCTTACTACAATTAAGCTTCAGGCAGTTATCCGAAAACCATTTGGTCAAGTTTATCCAGCATTGTTGCATTTTCATGTCTAGCTCCTCTACAGTTCTAGCTTTTATGATGATGCTGGTGTCATCAGCATATAGATACGGTGTTCCACTAGTTAAAGCATGTGGTAGGTCATTCATAAATAAATTATGAATGACCTACCACATGCTTTAACTAGTTATTAATTTAACCCTTTCTTTGAGTATTGGTAACATATTTGCCGTCATATAAAAAACAAAATCAAATCAATTTACAACTACGTAAGGTTTGAAATTGAATACTTTAACAGAGCTGTCAAATGGTACATTCTTACCAAAAGAATATACTAAAGTGCTAGAAATATTTTGTACGCTTTCAGATCTTATTTGAGGTCTTATTATAGTCTCTCTTTGATCACGGGCCTATAAATCCCGGTCTTTTGATAGGCTTGCGCGGGGATACAGATCCAACACGTAGAGGCCCTTTGGAGAAATTTGCTGTGTTTTACACCTGCTGCAACCCATTCACGGGCACAAAAATAGATATCCGTGAACCGGTCTCAGCAGGCATATAGAGGCTATTGGAAATTATATGGAAAAGACTAGTGGGTTATCGTGATGAAGGTTGGATGGATAAGAGATGGAACTATAGAAAAGAGGTCCGGACACCTGCCATAACAATGATTTCTCTTTGCTATCGAGGCAGGCGGTGACTTGCCGCCGACTAGATGGGCCCCCGTAAATGCCGTCACAAGAGACAGCCAGGGGCAACACCGGTGTAGGCGGCTCAGGAGTGTAGAGAGGTGTACACCGCTTTCTGCGCAGTGGCTTGACGGCCGCTGCACCAACTCGTGACTTACGCAAATTTACACTTCCACCCCTGGAGCGTATAGGTCTGACGACTCCTCTCTGGACGGCCAGTTAAGGCAAGCCAGAGCTGAGAGTCCTACGGGTCCCCTTGGGGTTCCACTCCGACCGACGAAGACACGCCGGAGGCGGGGACCCTGACCGACTCTCGGGAGCACTCGGGTCTTATTATAGTTATTATTATAATATCAATCTGTTTTAAATGCTTTAAGTAGCATTCTTTGAAATATTAACTTTAATTAAAGTAATTAAAAGAAAATAGTCTTATCTCTCAAATAATTATTTCAACAGAGATCTCCAATCAAATTCTACGATTTTATCTTAATCGAATAATATATTTTTTTATGTAATAATAACTATTTCTAATAATTGACGTCTACTTCGGTGGAAAACTAAAAAAATGTTCTATGCTTGACTAACTTCCGGAAACCTTATCTTTCTTCTTTTGGTATTTCAACTTTTCCTTTTCTCTCTTTTAAGGTTATTTTTTAATTTTTGGTATCTTAGTCGCTCTGCATCTCTTTTTTCTGCAAATCATCTCGAAACAACTTTTTCTTTTTTGGAGCCATTTCAATCATATTGTCATGGGTGTTTGATCAGCATGTGTTAAATAATTCTGATTATTAAGGGAATCAATCAGGCTTATTCTTAAAATAAATAAAAAGGGAAAGTTTCACTCAGATCGATCTCAATTCTAACTCAAATTTAGCAAAGCTTGATGGTTCCCTGGTATGAAGAACAGTCGCTTGTTTCATGGGCAGGGGACTGTTTATTTCGATTAAATATCGCAATATTAACAAAATCGAATTAAATTGCGTTAAAAAAAACCTACCGATCACTTAAGACAGGAACAATAAATCCATAAATGATTATTTCACATAATTAATATAATTAGCATTAATGTTATTACGTACCAGAGGTGTGTACCTATGGTAGCGGTCCAAACACAGTTTCACCTCACAAACGATGCTCGAATCCTAAAAAAACGGCGTTTCCTCACCGCATCCGCATTGATACCGACTTCACAGCAATCTCGTTTTGTTTCACTTAAAAATACGTTCGTAAACATAACGGTTTGTTTTTATTACCTACAGCTTATTTTTTTAGGCAGGGGACTGTATACAAATTTTGGGGAGAAAGTTTACAGAACTTTATTAAATAAACAAAAAATATTCGAAGCCTATCACATGAAAATGATAGGTATAATTTGATTATTTTACTTGTACTTGACCACCATTTGTATTTATTTAGTGCCCATAACTTTTTCCTAAATTTCACTTCTGGGTGGAAAGATGTCTCTAATAAATCGTTCTAAAAATACTTATGGTTCTAAAAATAATGGCCCGTATAGGCCCGAGGTCAAAGTTTAACTAGTCGTGCATTTTTTTTTAAATAATTAACTTATTTTTTGAAAAAAACATCCGGGACAGCCGATTACGAAATACGAGCTTACAGAAAATCGTCCACACAACAAAAAGTTTTACAAGAAAGAAATGAAAAAAGTGTTTATATCATTCTTTAATCTCTAACTTACAAAAACAAAACAACATTAACCTCTAATATTTAACATATTTTAAGATATTCTACAAAATGTCTAATAAGATTTTTTCTCACTTTGATCAGGGTACTGGGCAAATAAGTGAAACAGGTCACCGGGTAAAGTGAAAGCGGGCACGGATATAGCATTGATGTTGTTTCTGGAGTTCTGAAGGTTATTTCAGCAGGGTGACGAGATAAAAACCCATTGAGTCATCTATCACTAGTTTTTTTGGATTTGTCACAAATTTTTGGAAAGGTAGTTATTTCAAGTTATTTTTCGTGGCATAGTCGTACGATAAACTCTTAAAATCAACTCGAGTCAATACAAAAAAACTATGTCCATTATGTTTCTTTTAATAAACATAATTGGACGTAGTTTTTTTGTCGATTTTTTTATACTTATGTACCATTTGGGCAATTCCACGCAAGAGTGTAATGTAAGTGATCAATTTCTAGCGTGTTTATTTATTAATAGTACACATTTTACTGTTATTATATCCAAATTATAGTTATGTAGATATAATATAACACTTAAACTTGGATCATAAGTAAATAAACAGACGATGAAATGGTCACATTGGTCACTTTCATTACAGTTACATGGATTTACCCATCTGCAATCAAAAACAATAAAAAAATTAATTCGAAATATCATCATCATCACCTTCATAGATCTTGATTTTTTTGGAATATTTTTTAAATCCTCATCAGACAGACTGCGATACTGGAAGAGCCCTTGAACGGATCGCCACGGCATAATCGTATAATAAAATTATACGCCGCATTAACGTGTACATCATCATCATCATCAGCCTGTGATAGTCCACTGCTGGACGTAGGCCTCTCCTATTAACTATGCGTATAGACGCATTAGGAGGTAAATGCCCATAATCGGCACGCTGGGCAAGCGGATTGGCGATCGCAGTAATGTGTCCACTATGATGACGCTGCTGCCCATCATCAATCGTTATCAAAAATGGCCAGTGACACTTCAATCCCTTAGTCGGTTCTTACGACACCCGCAGGAAGAGTTGGGGTGGTGACAAATGTATTCTTCCTGCCGTCACCACACGGCATTATCGTGTAGTGTGACGGAATTAAAAAACTAGAAAATAAGTAGGTACATTAAATTGCAAAAAGTGTAGCTACTTCGTCTAGGTAGACAATGCATTCCCGATGGAATGCACAATTAGTGTCTTCTATCATCATGGCATTGGCGTAATGACTAGAGTTATATAAATATGTTATTCATACAGGGTGTAAAATTAAGGAGATCGAATCTCTCAAAGGCGGTTAAAAAAATAAGACCTAACATGTACAATCATAATTTACTTTTAATTAAATATAATTAATACTGTATCGATGTAGAATAATTCAGCCCACAATGTCAACACTCGAGGATTACCTAATATTTTACAAGCAATTAATGCGTGTTTGCAATATTTTGTAATTCTGATAGCGAATAAGTAGATATCACATTAATTAAATTATATATAATCTAAAAAAAATATTCCAAAATAACAATTCGGTCACAAATTTAAAGAATAAGAACAACGGGAACGGGAAAAGATTTTTTGATTTGTTTCTTCTACCGGTTTTTGGTCCCACATAAGCTATTGTCCCTCAATAGAATTGAGAAAGATTAGTTTTTCTTTTACTAAAAATAATCTTATCCTCGCATAGCTCGCTGTTTTTTTCCAAACCTATAAACGCCCTTCTTTAATTTAAAATAGATGAATGGTTTCTTGAGACCACCTTCTCATAGCATTTTAAAAGGTTAATTTAACTAAACTAATTTTCTATCTGGGGCCTGTTTCTCAAAAAGTTGTAACTTGTATTACAAGTGATGGTCTCTTTTTAACACCATTAATTAGATAAGGACTTCCGCTTGTATTACAAGTTACAAGCTTTTGAGAAATAGGCCACAGTTTTGCCCTTTTTTATAAGGAGTCGCAGTTCAATCCTGACCTATTACCTACCTAACCTACTTTTCTGTCAGCGATTTAGTTTTTGAAAGCCTAATCAAAAACAGTTAATAGTGAAACCAAATCATTATACATTTTTATCATCATTAAGTACGTATGTATTAAGTAGGTATATGATTTGTTTACACGCATTGATTGAAGCTAATATGTTTATTAAATATTGAGCATAGTTTAGGCATTCCAAAGAATCCAAAGTTCTACCTAAAAACTATACCAACTAAAAGTCAGTATGAATAGTAGCGTATGCATTTTGACCATTATGTACCTACGTATCTCAAACTTAGGAGTTTAATACTTATGTCAAATATGATATTTCGTAGCTTAGTATTAGCTCGCGGTGAGACCAGTGCCTATGGCTTTGGTTGGAGTTTTTCACATGCGTAATTAATTATGAGTAAATATTTTCACAATAAGTAATTACAAAATCAATAATATATTTCTGTCATTTGTAGGTACTTGAAGCTCTGTTTACGTCAATGGTCTTTCACCTTCGCACTTCGCAAAAACTTTATGCATGTTGTCGTCTTTATTCTGTTGCAATAAGGTCCAAATTCGTGGACATATTTATGGCGTCGTCTAATACATTTGAACGAGAATTGTATTGTTGTTGATCTTTGCTTTGCTTTGTTTAATCTGATATGGGGATGACGCTTTGATACAGGGTAGGAAGTTACACGAGGCCTTCGATTGAACCCAGGACTTTCAGGTTCGCAGCTGGGGCATTAAACCACGCTATAATTATAGGCTAGGGCCTGGCCTACTACCGCGAAAATCGAAATTCGTAAATTTCGAGGATTTTTCTCTGTCACTCAAACGAAGGCGTCACTAGAATGAGAAAGACGAATTTCGTTTTTCGCGGTAGGGCCGCTGTTCTGTGGGCCTACCAGCGGGGCTAGCCAAGATGACATTCTGCAATCGAATACGATAAGCGAAAAGTGGCAAATGTATGAGAACGACAGATTCGAACGAAAAGTCATGTGACCAATTTACGTTCGAATCTAACATTTTAATGAATTCATAACTCGTTTATCGTATACTATTGCAAAATGGCATCTTGGTTAGGCCTGCTGAACTTCGAAATTCGCAAATTTCGAGCATCTGTCTTTGTCACACTAAACACCTTTAAGTAAATCCTACCACAGAAAAAAATAGACATACCTAGTTCTGCAAAAGGGAACCAATCCACACAAATCTGTAATTTTAAGGATTGACTGTGTTTTTTGTGATTTAAAGTGTTAATTAGAATGAAAAATGCATGTGGGTTGGTTCCCTTTTGCATAATTACGTCCAATTATAAACGGAAGCCAGCCTTCGTATGAATTTCGTTTGTTCCCAACAGGATAAAAAGCAGATTTCCTCTCAGATCCACGATCAAAGAATACAATCATCATCATTTCAGTCATATTACACGTGCACTGCTGAACAATAGGCCTCCCCTTTAGACTTCCACATACACCCGATGGAAGATCCATCTTATCCACCCCAAATAAATATATAGGTAGGTATAAAATTCGAATTATGCCCAGTATTATATTTTTTATACAAAAGGTACATAGCACTGCTATGATAGCAGTAAGCACCTAGCCACTAGTCACCTACCTATACGATTGGAAGTTTAGGTTTTATTTTGTGTATCCGCATTGTTTACTCTAAGGAGATTTTAACTTTCTCTAGGTATCTATGTACCTACTCCTGACGACTCATGCATATGACTCACAAAGTAACTCTACTTATTAAAATAATTCGTGTCAAAATCTAGTTATTTCTTATGGTCTTATGGTTCTACGAGTATGTGGCTAAATTAATCTAATTAAAACCTATTCAATAAAAATATTAAATTAAACACACCTTTACTTTATACAATTGTACCTACCCTATGCCACTGTACAGAAAAGTACATCATAAATAGATTTTTTTCGGCACAAAACCTTTTAGTAGAACTATGACCCTTGAACTTAATGTATTGTCAAACAAAGCCTTACAGGTTAACTATTAAAATAAACTCTTGACATTAGGTAGCATATTTCTCGGATACTTGGGTAAATGCCTCGAGATTTAGCAATATAGTTTGTAAACAACAAAATGCGCAGAAATAAACGATTATTCTCGATTTTCTCGAACGAGTTACTGTGTGTCCTGCCTCCGCCAATCAGGGTGCAGCATCGAAATAAGGTGATCGCTATGATTAACATAACGGAACCTGTTTTATTAGATTATGAGTATTATGACCGAGGAAGCATAATGAGGCGTGTTCTTAAGACGAGACGGGTATTTCCTAAATACTTGAAGACATGTATTATAGTAAAATTAAAAAAACAAATGACAACTATTACGTAGGTGGCCAGTGGATAAAGTGGAGTAGGTCGGTACCTTACCTAAGTAGGTATTTAATTTCACAACTACATACAAAAAACGGACTAATTTCTTGATGGATGAAGAATAATTACTGAAGAGTTCTGTAGATATAATTAGTTTATAATACCTATCTCAAAAAATATACTGAACTCTCTTTTGATGAATATATTATTGCTCTGTAGGGGTTTGCTAAAATGATCTACCTTAGTTTCATTTATGGGAAACGCATGTTTTCGATTTAGGTAGTTAGGCGAATGTCACTGATGCTAATCCGCATGTGCCGCTAGTATGGCATTGGCTTTTAGCCTGCGTAGTCAGGTTAGGTCACCTATCTTACTAGGAGCTTATAGGTACCTACAGTTTATCACAAGATACAAGTCTAATCGCCGTAATTTCTGTATAACCCAAAGTTTAATGGATTGCTTTATTTTTAATATTTTTAATCAAAGAAACAACAGCTTACGTCGGAAAACGTGCACTTAGGTTAGATAGTTTCTTACTAGATAAGTACATTAACACAATACGGGCCATACTAGGTTTGAAGATTAGGTATAAATATTGTCTTTAAGAGAGCTCGCACGTAATTATTTGCCTACTTTATTGTTTACCCGCCACTTGTTTCTAGTTTCGGTGTATCCGGGAAAACTGGCTGTCATCGTGTGCGTAGTGTTGACGTGTAGCATCACATTCAAGCGCAGATTCGATTTATTTACTTGTCGAACTCAAATTATTGATGCCTAATAAAATGCAACCAGTCTTAGATAGGTAGGTACCTATATTTCTTGCAATTTCTAAAAGTGACCAAAATTAATTGAATATTAGGTACCTTACATGTAAGTAGGTATTTACCTATTTTAATTTCTAGGTGTTTCTCATATCTAAAACGCCTGATAACAATAAATCATCTAATTTACGCGATGCTTATGAATGATAAATTTAATTTTAGGCCTAAAGTAACCCGGCTTTACGGTATTTTAAAAGACAAACGGGTCTTATTCCCGTAAACTTACGTTTAATTATATCCTGATCACGGGTGACTGCTGGCTGAGTCTGCGGGACTGGCTGAGTCTGCCTGCGACCACGGGTGTAACGTCATGCCCGAAACGTCAGGATATAATTAAACGTAAGTTTACCCGATTAAGACCCGTTTGTCTTTAAAATATGAGTAATCGTGTATGAGTTATCTTAACTGGATACCTCAGATGAGTGAGGTCAGCAGGAAGGTGTTTGCGTCGATGGGTGCTCTTCGTAGACTGCGTAATTTCTTGCCTATATCCACTAAAATTGCGCTAACTGAATCTCTCCTTCTTCCGCTATTGGATTATGCCGACATTAGCTATCTTGACGTATCTGAGGACCAGCTAAATAAACTTGAGCGCCTTCAAAATCTTTGTATCAGGTTCATATTTGGCTTGCGCAAATATGACCATGTCTCTCAATTTCGTAATCAGCTCAAGTGGCTTCCTATTCGCCAGCGTCGTGATTCTCATGTTCTGTCCCTTTTATACAGTGTTCCTATTTATCCCTGCCACTCCCTCATATCTCAAAGAGCGTTTTAGTCGCCTTTCTTCAATAAGATCTTCTCAAAACCATGTGGTTTTGAGAAGATGGTGGAGAAGATGGTGGGGGTGCAAGAATGTTCTTGCACCCCCACCATCTTCTACAAAATTTTACAATAGTTCTTTTACCTTCCGAGCCGTTCGGTTGTGGAATGCTTTGCCGGTAGAAATAAGATGTGCCAAATCTCTCTACATTTTTAAAAACCTATTGAAACAATACTATTTGTCACTACCTTAGATTGCCTTAGATTTAATGTATGTATGTATGTGTATGTATGTATATGTATTGTATCATATTTGAATAAGTATCTATGTATTATATATTATGTATGTATTAAATTAGTACTTAAGGTGTGTGATCTATTTTCTTGTTACAGTTATGCACTACCAGTTTCTTTATTATTAATCGTGAAAGTTCTAGGTTTTTGTTTTGTAATAAGTAATAACCCCAGGACGACAGAAACCTATCCCGGTCTTTGTCTACTTGGGTACCTACAGTTTGTCCCAGCGTGTGTCCACCTATGATCAGTGAGCCTCGCAGCTACATGACCTGCCCACTTCTATTTGAGCCTTTCTTTGTGGTTTTGTGATGGAGCTTATATTCACGTTTCGTTTTTTTTTTTTCTTGAGTAGGTAAGTAGGTATTTTTCCTTTCTACGTATTTTTAACCACGGACTTTGGCTAATAGGTACAGTCGTCGACGTCAAAGATATCATTACGGTATAAGCACCAAAATAGTATTTTATGCAACCGTTGTTTAAGAGAGGTCAAAAAAGGTGAGTGACGTGGTAACAATTTGAGGAAAAGCCGAAAATTGTTATTAAAGACGTCACGAGCATTTTTTGACTCAGTTAAACACACCATACACTAATTTTCAAATAAATTTGTAAATTTGAGAAATATTCTGAGTCAAACACAATTGTATGAATCATATAGGTAGGGCGGGAGACGGCAAAATTAAAAAAGAAAGCTCTTCTTTGGTTTACTGTTAATCAGAAATTACATTTAAAATTAGGTTGGCAGCCATACATTTCATTACGTCTCGTTTACATGAGGTGTCTTAAAATCCAAAAACGCACTGCGTGTATGCCCGAATGCGTTTATAGGGAATAGACAATATAGACTTACCTTGATATCTTTAAGGTAGGGGCTTAAAGGTGTGTTCACGGCCTTGTAAATGACAAATAAAAGTACGGGAGTAGAAAAATATAAAATTACACGACCTTAATATCAAGGCGATAAAGTCGTGTACCTAAATATATTTTTGGCACCAAAACCGTAACGATATCTTTGACGTCGACTGTACATATTTGCTGGTAAGTTTAGTGTTGGTGTAAGTATAAGTATAGTGCGATTGTAATTTCAGTAGGAAAAAGAACCTTAAGTTTAACAGAATGAGATGCAATTTTGCCCTCAAAATTCAAATGGAAATAAATGGAAAGAAAAAAATTGTAAGAAAAGTACCTACTTACTTGAAAGATATTTTCATTTGAAAGCCATTACTTAGATGTCAAATCATCGCTTACCCGTGTCCCGGATGGATGTGAAATGATTTACATTACAAAAAAAAAGTTTATAGGTTTTTAAAGGGCAGCAACGTGCATGATGTGCATCCTCGGTAACCGCTTACCATCAGACCGGCAGTGTTTGTTTACTACTTAGGTACCTATTAGAATGTTAATATATTATGTTGGCCGTGTGGTGACGGCAGTAAGAATACATTTGTCACCACCCCAACTCCTCCTGCGGGTGTCGTAAGAGTCGACTAAGGGATTGAAGTGTCACTGACCATTATTTGATAAAAAAAAATGATGATGGGCAGCAGCGTCATCATACTGGACACATTACTGCGATCGCCAACCCGCTTGCCCAGCGTGGCGATTATGGGTATTTACCTCCTAATGCGTCTATACACATAGTTAACAGGAGAGGCCTACGTCCTGCAGTGGACTATTATAGGCTGATGATGATGATGATGTTATGTTGTTGTTACTTTAGTGACAATTCATGTAAATATGCTCCTTTGGGAACACCTTGCGCTCTAATGCAGTCTCTTTAGCCATACAAAGCCCGTTCTTTCAATAACAATCAGAATTAAGAATAACGCCTTACGAATTCTAATAGCATATACTTCGATATGTACTTTGGATATTATACGAGATAAAGGTACTTACTTTGGATCCTATTGAATCCTTAAGAAATTACTAAATAATATTAGTCAACTTCCGGAAACCGGAAAACCCTTTTTTTTAATTGCACAATTTTTTTCAAAGCCAGTTCTCGCAAATGGTACAGGCGGCTGGCCACAGAAGTCCAGTAAAACATATTTAACTAAAAGTTAAATTTAAAACTCCTTAATAAGATATTATCAAACCGCGATCAGAATGGGATTCGAAAGTACTGTTGACACAAAAGTCTATAAGTCAATCTAGGATATGTACGTATTTTTATTAATATATTCATAGTTTAAGTGCAGAGACTTACAGACAACAGATTAATTATTCACTCATCACATCTATAAACCACTCTTTTCTTGGTAAATTTTGTGTTATTTGTTGTGTCAACAGTACTTTGGAATCCCCTTCTGATTCCGGTTTGATAATACACGATTCATGATAGTTAATTAATCAAGATATTGAGTCCAGTCCAGAAACCCTTGCAAAAGAAAACCAGTGCCTACTTCATTATTTATAATAATGTCCGGTTAAAGGCAGAACCGGCGATATATTATGTCTGTCTGACCTATTTGATTATAAACATGTAACAAAATATTCTAATTCAATCAAGTTATTTGGTGGAACTGTTTATCATTAAAACCTCTGCGGTAATTAGCTCAACTCTTAACTAACCATACATATTTTGTATGTGGTCAATATTCTCCCTAGCATGGTGAATGTCTTAAAGAATGTAAAGTTTTGTAAACTAACTCATAACACACATTTTTACAGTGAAAAGAAAAAATAACTGTGTTTAGTAAAATAAGGTCTACATCTACATTCAAGGAATTTTGAAAGAAAACATGAGTAGGTAGCATAAAATTTACTTCTTATAATATAAAACATTCTCATCTGAATAGCTCAGTCCCAACAATCTTCCAGGAATGGTGTATTACAATAACTTATTATCTATAGTAATATTCTGCAATCGCTACACATAAATCCCGACCCACAAGAGCAAGAACAGGATTCCAAACCCAGAGAATAGAGCAGCAACCAAGGACAAAAGTAGTTCTTTAAATAGGTCCCGGTTGCCTTTCGAGCTTGTGACCTCGTACACGAAGAACCATGCCGTGAAGAAGATGCCAATGCCCAGCAGAAGCATCGTTAGGTGTGGAAAAATCGCCGGGTTGATAGGCGAGGCATAGCGCACCATAGATTCAATTTCCAGCTGGAAACAAAGTATATGAATCAGGTTTCGCTTTTAATAATGGTTAAACATACTATAATTGTAGTGAATTAATACTTACAGTCATTTTAGTGAGGTTTTTAATTAAGACAAAATACACGAAGCACTGACGAAAATTGACAATTGCCGGCCAAAGGAAACGTCAGCGTTTAGGATATTTTCCGTTTCACGCAGTGTAAAGCAAATTAAACAATGTGAAATTATTTAATAAAGAAATCAGATAACGGAAACAATGTGAAAGCTAAGCTTGTGTTTGATTGTATATTTAAATGCATCTGCTGCTATTAACATAATTCATAATTAAATTTCTAGATATTTTGTTCATCAAAGGTATGCGTATAACAGAATGGTGTTCGTACTAATCGTAGTAAGTGCGTTCATAAAGAAATAAATATTTCAATGCCATTCTAATGTCATTTCATTATGCATTTTATTAGAGTTTATTCGGAAAAAAAGAGTGCGAGAGATGTATATACATGCCTTGCAGCTAGATTCCTTTTATGTATTTCAGCACGAGTCGCGCATCAAAATCCAAGCTGAACAAAAATAATTTGTATTTTATGAAACCGTAACTCATATTCTTGTGATATATTTTTTTGCACTTCTATATTTTTTATTTATTACATCCAAGTTTTTTTTTTAACACTGAATTTCATTTTAGCAGACGAGAGAGAGCAAATTTCTTTAAAATTGAACGCAGTCAAAAACTACTGACAGATTTTGACAATTTGATTTGATTGACAGATGATGTGATTTAATTTCTTTCTGTGTTTAGTTCGTAAATGTTTCCATTGTATTGTTCACTGAAAACGTGTTTGATAACAAGATGATCACTTAAATCACAGTGCTAGTCGTCACTATACAATGTCGTCTAAATGTTTTATCATAAATATGGACCAAGGGGCGCAAGTTCACACAAACGACGCCAAACCAGCAATGAAAGACAAGTTGATGTCGTATGAAGAGAAATCTGTAGGGTCCACGGCCTTCTTCAAGTGCGAGGCGTGCCCGTACATGGCCCTTGCGGAAGACGACATCAAGTTCCACTTGTTCACAGCCCACCCAGAGCTTGCGAAGAGCAATGGCCTCGCGGACAACATACAAATCAACTGTCCAGGTTGTTCCAGCATATTTGACGCGGAAGAGACTTTACGGAACCATTTACGCAACCATCACAAAATGGGCATCAAAGACGTCAAGAAAATGGTGAAAAGCCTTGTCCAACTTGCTCTCAAAAATGCCAAATTAAAGAAAGAAGATACAGCAACCCCTCCAACACCGATTCCAGAGGCAGACGTGAAGATCCCGCAGGTTATTGAAATAGTCCCTGATATTGTTCATGCCAATAATGAATCTCTACCAAAAGGTGTTGCCTTCATATCTGTAGATGAATTACAGAAGATGAGTACACCTAATTTTGAAAAAGTTGATCCTAAGGAAATGATACAGGAAGCTAGTATAAACATTGTGTATACTAACCCTGTCTCAACTCAATATGTCAATGTGAGCAATTCTGTGACACCAGTGGCTGCCTGTAACGTCTTACAAGTTTCGAGTGTCACTCCAGACCTAATCTCCTCTATCCAACCTCGAAAACCGATAGATAACAACATTATTACTCAATCTATAAACAATATGGACTTGAATAGGCTTGGTAGACCATCAGGGAAACAAAAATTTGAATTAAGAAGCACTGATAAAACTGACCCGAAAGAGAAAAAAGACATTGAAACTTTGATAGAGGCCAAAAAGCTGTGTTCAGTGAATAATTGTCGCTTTCGTTTAAAAAGTGAAGAGAAGCTGCTGTATCATAGGAAATGCCACTTTAAAAAGAGATTTAAATGCCCAGAGTGTGCCATGGTCTTTTTGGAAGTGGAAGCCATTCACACACATCTTTGGAAGACGCATGAGATCGACATGGAGATGCAGACCTGTGAGATATGTGGTTTTAAGACGTACAAGCGGAGCAGGTACAACCAGCATATGAAGTGCCATGGAAATGTTAAGGCTTATGCATGTAAGTAAAAAAAAATCTGGATTTATCTAATACATTAATAATTAAATACTCATTAAAAGTAGGCCTAATGAGTGTGAAACACAGAAAATCCTAGTTCATGCATTTGTAAACTACATGTCAATCATATTTTCTTCTAATTCAATAATATTTTAACAGTATTTTAACTTAATACAAAACTTATCTCTATTATAATCAAAAATGGAAGCTTATTAAATATTAAAATAATTTTCTCTGACTTGTCTGAATTTGTCCTTGAGCAAAAATTTTATGTGAATGTATTGTGTATAGTGTATGAATTGAATCCCAGAGTTTTTCGATCTGTGAGTCAACGCAAAGCTATTTCTCAGAGACCTAATGTCAATTCCACCAAAAAGAATTTTTTTTTGTTTAGTCTTTTTGAATACTTTTTATCATTTACAGTACTTTTTATCATAACAACAATTTGTTTAAATTATTTATTTCAATTGTTTTTTTAGGTACAGGTTATTTCGTCAAGTCTATTCGTATTTTTTGATTGCCAGGCAAAAGGTGTGGTAATATTAGAACACATTGTGGTAGCATTGTAATCAAAAAGAAGTTAAATGACGAGTTACGACGAAAAACTTATTTCGAAAAAAGGTTGATTATCTCTGAAACCAAGCCGAATCCAGGAAATTTTACATAACATTAAAGACTCTAAATATGGTCAGGAATCCAGCATTAAAATCTTTCGGTTTCCTCGCGAGCACCTTGTATAATACAGAGTGTTTTTTTTCGACCGTTCAAATTCTACGTAGTGAATGTGTAGGTCATACTGATCAACTTTTACTATGGGGACAAAGTGGAAATCGCGAAAAAAAAATCAGCTGTTTCATACATTTTTTTTTTTCGTTCTACCCGCACTTTTGATTGCACTTGTGTTTTCTGTTACTTGTGTTTTAAATAGAGTAAAATAAATAAAACCAGTCTGTTTTTAGTTAAAAACTGTGACTTTCGTTAGATTAGCCTTCAAATTACATGTGAAAGTGTTATCTGAGACAGTGATCGTTGTTTCTACGGACTAGTTTGGCTATAATATTTTAACCTCAAAATCGTAAAAAAAAAAATGGCTTCTTGCATGAAGTGTGCAAATACGTTACCTAAACCAGATAGTCAAAACCCAAAAATAGTGTGTGGTGGTTGTGACAGACTTATATGTGTTAAGTGTAGCGGATTGCTTGTGACAGAGTTGAGGGTAATGGCTCTGCAATCGCCGACATTAAAGTATTTATGCCCTGACTGTGTACTTGGAATACGTCAAATGCCTGCCCTGCGGAAACAAGTCGACCAGCTGAAAAATGAAATTGAAGCTCTGAAACAGAGTCAAAGTCCGCAGTTTGGCTTGGAAAATATTATTGGCGAGCTGGAGGATCGTAACAGGCGAAGTTCTAATGTCATTATGTTCGGCGTGCCTGAGATATCGTCGGCGGGAGACCACTCGATTGAGGCGCGTAAAAATCATGATCTTGGGCTAGTGGAAGATATTTTGTCGGATTTACCCGAGCCGGGGTCGCCCTTGGCAGTCATCAGGCTGGGCAAACCCCAGTTAGATGGCAGGCCACGTCCTCTAAAGCTAATCTTTCCTAACAGAACCACCGCGGTAAAGGTTTTAAAGAACCGACACAATCTTCGGAATAAGAGCATATCGGTCAAGAACGATTTAACTCCATACCAACGTGAGTACTTAAAGAAACTTCGTTCTGAACTGGACAATAGGATTGAGGCAGGTGAGTCCGACCTTATTATTAAATACCTTAATGGCAAACCCACCATTGTCAAGGCCCATCAAGGTACCCAAACGGTAAAAAACTAGCAGTCGATAGTTTTGTACAGTTATCTCTTTTCTATACGAACCTGGCATCCATAATGGCTAAACGAGACTTATTTCTGTTGGAAGTGAATAAATTACAACCAACATTTATAATTATTACCGAGACACATCTGAAACCAACCATTCACAATGATCTAGTAAATATTAAGGGATATTACTTATTTCGACATGACCGGAGTACTGGCAGAGGCTGGGGAGGAGTTGTGATATACGTATCAGAAAAACATAGAAATATCCCAATTGTTCCAACACTACATCCAGAATTTAATAATCAAAACGATGTTGAGGCACTATGGATTGATATTACGTATGGTAGTTTTAGACTACTTCTTGCGGGTGTATACCGTCCTACACACTATACTTTGGATGAGAGTGATAAAATATTATTTAATACAATTTCAAAGGCTACATCAACTTGCAAAGGAGCTCTTCTTGTAGTAGGAGATTTTAATTTACCTGACATAAGCTGGCCCCTACGGAAATTCGAGGGTTATAATGCACTTCATGAAGAATTCATCAAGATACTTACAGATACAAATCTTCAACAACTGGTAACAGAACCGACCCGAAAAAGAAATGAGGAGGAATCACTTTTGGATTTAGTTCTCTGCAATGAAGAAGACCTTTGTTCAGATATAATTCACCATCCGCCAATTGGCAAAAGTGATCATATGGTTCTGCTTACTACCCTAGAATTCCAGAGCAACCATTCTCAGCATTTGTCAAAGAAACAACAACGCAGAGATTTTTTTAATGCGGATTTCAATAAGATCAATTCATTACTTGCTAAATCATGTTATGGTCTCAGAGATATTTCTAGTTCTCAACTTGCTTGGACTGAACTACAAAACAGAATTAGCATTGTTACAACGGAGGTAGTACCTCTAAAACGGAAGTCATCCACGAATATTAATAAACCATGGATTAGACCGGATATTATTAAATTAACTAGGCAGAAACTGGTAAAATGGAATATATATAAACTTGACAAATCCATAGAGAATTATAAACAATATAGAAAATTGATCAATGAGATTACTGGCAAAGTTAGAAAAGCAAGAATCGAGTTTGAAAAGAATGTGGTTCTAAACTGCCCCAAACGCTTTTATGGCTACATAAGGCAAAGCCTATCATCCAAAGTTACAGTACCTCCATCTCTTCGAAACGAGAACGCACATATTACAAGTGAACCTAAAGAAATAGCAAACATTTTCGCAACTCAATTTCAGAAATCATTTGTTCGAGAACTTGATACTTCGTTAATACCCCCAATTAGTACCGCAAGAGTATTAAGATCAATAGAAGAAATTGAATTTACTCCTGAAACGGTGGAAAAAACAATTAACTCCTTCAAGGATGATACAGCAATGGGACCAGATGGTATACCGGCAATATTGCTAAAAAAATGTAGCAAGGTGTTAAGTGAGCAGCTGTCCCATATAATGTCTTTGTCTTTTAATTCAGGTATACTGCCAAAACACTGGAAAGAAGCCACAGTTACTCCCATATACAAAAAAGGCGATAAACTGAATGCAACTAACTATAGACCTATAAGCCTAACATGCATCGCCTGTAAAGTGATGGAAAAAATTATTGCTCAAAATATGAGACAATTTTTATCGGAAGAGCATATTATAATTGAAAATCAACATGGTTTTATCCCAAGACGGTCAACAGTCACTAATCTGTTGGTGTGTCTGGATTATTGGATTAAGAACTGGGACGAAGGCCTCCCAACAGATGTGATTTACTTAGACTACGAAAAGGCCTTCGACCGAGTACCTATAAAAAGGCTCATTAGTAAGCTGGAACATTACGGGATTCGTGGACGTCTTCTTAGCTGGATTCGGGATTTCCTGAGTGAAAGAGTGATAAAAGTCAGGGTGGGTGAAGACTTTTCTGAGCCAACTGAAGTGCTCAGTGGCGTCCCGCAGGGATCCGTCCTCGGGCCAATCCTGTTTGGAATCTTCGTTACCGATCTTGACTCCGTCGTTCAATCGAGACTGTCACTTTTCGCGGATGATACAAAGATAATGGGGAACCCTCTCTTGTCGCACGATGTCATACAGGAAGACTTGAATCGGATTATGAACTGGACGCAGGACTGGTTGATGTCACTAAATTCAGAAAAGTGTGCTGTTCTTCATATTGGCCGTACCAACCCTCAGCTTCCATACTCTATTGGTACTAAAGTCCTAGAGAAGGTGGACTCACAAAGGGACCTTGGAATCACCGTAACACACAATCTTAAATGGGATGCGCATATTTTGGAAATAACGAAAAGAGCCAACTCACTAACATACCTCATACGAAAGACCTTTAAGACCATAGATAAGGCACTATTTCTGAAACTATATAAAACTTACATCAGGCCTCTTCTTGAATATGCATACCAAATTTGGAGTCCATACTTTCAGAAAGATATTACCATGATAGAGAAAGTACAACGCAGAGCAACCAAGATGGTTTATGAATTACGTAGTATGTTCGTAAGAACAAAGACTCACCAATCTTGGGTTGACAACCCTGGAACTAAGACGGCAACGCGGTAACCTTATTGAAACATACAAGATCCTACATGATTACTACGACGTACCTGATCTAAAGAAGCTGTTTATAATGAGTGCTAATCATCGTCTGAGGGACACAGTTTAAAAATTACCCGAGCACCCTGAAATTAAATTATTTATTAACTAAATATTTTGATTTGTACTTTTAATTTTTCTCCAGTAGTCACACTACTTAATACTATATAAATTATAAATATTAGATGTCATATACCAAAGAAAAACGACCAAGATCACCGGTCACGCCGGGACCGATGCAAGATCCCCGGGACTCGGTCTTAGCCCGAGCTAAGACCGAGTGGCCGAGGGGTACAGGCATCAGCCGCGAAAGCTGAGTACGTGGGTTCGATCCCCACCTCGGACATAGGTGATCTTGGTCGTTTTTCTTTGGTATATGACATCTAATATTTATAATTTATATCACATCTTTTCTAATTTCAGGTAAATTCTGTCCAAAAAGTTTCAAAAACGCCAACCAGCTGTCAAAACACCGGCTCACCCACAAGGAAGGCCTGAACCACCAGTGCAGCATCTGCCCGCAGCGGTTCTTCAACCAACAGCGGCTGAAGCAGCACGTCTCCACGGTGCATGAGAAGCTGCGCCCGTTCAAGTGTTGCCATTGCGATTATACGGCTTCAAGGAAGCTTGAGATGAAAGTGCATCTGAGATCACACACTGGTAAGTGCTATTTATGATTTTTATATGTAGGTAATTTTGTTCAAAATTGTCTACCCCACTTTTATGTAACATTGGTATTTTTTACATGATATGTACTCAGAATTGTGAGCTTTTTCGCTCCTAATATTAGAGAAAAAAATCGTCCTAAATATTACATATATATTATTTTTCGAACTTCTGTTTTCCTTTCTGTTACCGCTATAGGAAATGAATGAAGAAATGGTTATGGAATGGGTAAAAAACATTGGGACTTAAATTTGCTCCTTTTAGGATTGAAAAATAAGTGGAAATCATATTAAACGTTTCAAATCCAAAAATAAATGCGGGAGGAACAACTTTGAAAAAAAAAGGCCCATGTGTAGTAGGGGCTTGTCCATTAATCACCATTTTGGCCTATTTTAGACCCCTCCATCCCCCGGGTATTTCTCAGAGCTTAAATGGACATCTCATTCATCTGGTCACGTTTTTTTGGAAGTGGCTACATCTTTTGGTATCATTTTCGGTCGTCAGATACAGCACCCATTTCTCTATAAGACAACCAAAGCCAACCTCAAATCATTCAGCCACTTCCAAAAAAACGTGACCAGATGAATGAGATGTCCATTTACACTCTGAGAAATGCCCCCCTATGGTGATACTTGGTGATATTTTCTGGACCCAGCCAATATGACGTGTAATTTTTTGCAACGTTTTTTATTAAGCACACGTGATGGGATAAAACTTTTTTGCCAACTACGAGGTAAATATCCGTGAAATTTTTAAACTCAGTTCAGGTTTTGACATCGGGTTATGTTTAAAAATAGTATAGATTACATATACCTATATTTTTTTACTAGCTATAATCAACAGAGAGTAACAAAAATTACGTGATTTATCCGATGACCCCCGCTCCCCTATGGTGATAATCCGTCATTTTTTTTATTTAATGGACAAGCCCTATGCTTATTTAGGTGTTTATCATTATCTATTTTTATACCACTGCAGTCAGCAGTGGCCATACGCTTATAGACGTCTATAAATCTAGAGCATTCACACGCGCGTTGCCGACCCTAAGCCTCTATGTTATTTCAGGCGACAAGCCCTATTCCTGCGACCAATGCAGCTACCGGGCCGCCGACCACAACGCGATGCGCCGCCACAAGAAGCAGCACACCAAAGAGACTGTCTACAAGTGCAAGCACTGCCCCTACAGCTGCATACAGTCCACCAACTTCGCCTCCCACATGATCTCCAAACACCCCAACGTCTCCTCTCCGGACATCCACCGCTGCCCGTACTGCTCCTTTAAAACTGTAAGCAAAGATAAGTACCTCACACATTTAACTACCCACACCGACAAGGAAGGAGTGCAGCTATTAATCGAAATGACTAAAACTAAGAAACTAGCCTGGACCGTACCGAGCGAAACTAAAGAAAAGACAGAAGAAATTAAAACAAATGAAGTTAATGACGAGCAGAATCCTAAAACAGTAAATGATATTCCTATAGAGGTGTTCGATTGTGATAGTTTGTCTGAAACTTTGTCGCAGAATTTCTCAAAAAGTTACTGTACGGCATCAACTAGTGAAAAACAACAGAGTGAATTTGATCCACAAGGTATCGTCACAGATCTTAGTAAAGATGACAATAATTCGGACTGTCTTATATCTGAAAGTTCAAACGACACTTTGATGGATAGACAGTATACTGCGCAACATACTCTTCAGAATCTAACATATGACGCGTCACAGGCGAATCTGCATTACATGACTCCAGTGCCGATGGAACAGACTTTATGCCCAAACAGTACAGTGAATTCTCTAGTTTCCAACCATTCTAATATGCCCATCTGCAGCAGTATGAACAATAACATCATGGCGAACTTTCCAATTAGATTACCCCCAGCTTCCCAACTCTCCATGCAAAACATAACTTTGAACCCCGTCCACAAGATATCCTTACCAATGACGAAAGTCACAGGTCCTATCATCAAACCAACTCAAATCCTACCTGTACCGTCTTCAAGTAATTCCCCAGTGAATTTAATAGAGCCTGATGGTTTGCCACGGAAAAAGCCGAAGATATCAGTGAAAAGCAATTTGATTCTAAAAGGCCCCGACCAGGAAAACATGTTCCATTCTCAGCAAAAAATGGCGTTTAAAAGATTAGAGGATAACGAGAGATTCGGCTTAGGAGCAGTCACTTTTAACAATCTAATAACAACGCAGTTCATGCAGCTCCAACCAGAGCCTGAGCTCAGCGAATCTCCTAGTAATATAATGCCTTATCCACAAGAAACTATGCTCCATGATGCATCCACACCGCCGGTCGACACTGAAGCCAACACACAAATGTTCACGTTTAATAATCAAATGAATGTCAACTCCATCATCCTTCCGCCGCCTCAGAAAATACAGAACAATGATCCCAGCTACATTAAAATTGAGGCTACTATCAAGCAGAATACACAGTCTCCCAGTTTGGAGCGGATGTGCAACGCCAACATTATGAACAACCAATCACTGAGCCGGGAGTACAAGGCGTCCCCACCTTTAGAAGACATTCACAAAAATTTCAAAGAGATTAAGAATGAAGTAAAAAGCGATGCGTTTTACAACATGGCTATGAATAATACTTCCACAAACCCTTCTATAATAGATCAGTACTTGATAGACAACATCATGGGCGAACAGTACCCTGGACATCTAGATCTCTCGGCGGCGGCTTTGGCCGACGTTTCCGACCCTCAAAATGACGTCATAGAAATAGACGATAATTCCGACGACAACAAACTACTTTCTCGATACGACATGAATTTCCCACTAGAATCCTTGTATTTAATGCACAACGATTTCCATTTTCTTGAAAACGACGTGCCAAATAGTTTGCCCAATGACGTTAATGAAATAAACAGGATAGTGACAGAGGTTCCTATTATTAACCAAAAAGAAGTACCTTCACATACAAGCAACGAGGGGTCGAGCAATGACTACCCTAATTTTATACAAGGGAAGAAAGACCCTATGATGAACACATCAGTGAGACAATCCGTGAACAAAATTAATGTGAAAAATATCGAATTGATGAAAGATAAATGTAAAGAATATTAGAATTATTCGTAGACATAAGGAAATGTTAATACTTTTTAAAAGACTGTTTGTTATTATTAATATTATGATTATTACAATATACCGAAATTTACTCTATTTGTGATTGTAATCATTTCCGGAGTCCGTTTTTCTTGCGGAAGGGTCCAACCAAACTGACTCCAGGATGGGAAGTACCTTTCTCTAATCTTTTGACTGCCACGTTGAAAAGCAAATGGCGCGCCACCCACACCAAACAACAAATTACACGTAAACAACTGTCCTCAACGTTGTATTAACAAATTTTTGACTTATGTGACTCAAGTCAACGAAAAGGTTAAAACAGCCCGTTTTAAAAAGCATACATTTAATTTTATCGAACGTATACGAGTAGGTACTGTTGTGTATTGAAAGTAAGTATTTTTTAAACGGTTTCATTTAGCTTACCCCGTTTGTTATTTAAGAAATATGTACATCACTTATGTTCGACTAAATGTTACCAAAAGTTTGTTACATCGTCTTTTTTGTTTCAAATTATCGAAATTTACTCAATGGACCAATGAACATGGTGATCTATGACATTTACATATACATAATTTATAAGTTATGCCGTCAAATTGTAATTAAACAATAATAATATTCAAATGAAAGTTGTTAAAATACAGTAACGCATATTTATATAATAAAATAACTCTTCAGTCGTCCCGGTTACAAGGATATCCTCTTCAGCCGATCACCCGGGTCGTCCGAGTCGGCGGGCCGGCGCCGGTCGTCCGGCAGCAGCGCTAGCACTAGCGCGGACGCTGGAAACAGAAGATTAAGTAAACGCTAAGCTTATCAAGTTATCACTTTTATTCAATATCTTGATAGTCCTCTACAGCTAAACATGCAAGCCACCAATCCTAAAAAAACATTCAGGCGCAAATTGCCGCAACGTAATGCTACACACTCGAGTTAAAGGCTCGTTGACAGGTAATTTCAAAAGCGGATATCATCATAATAGGTACGGTTGGCTGCTACATCGCTGCTCAGAAACAGAAAATAACAAAATATTTTAAGGCTACATTGAGTATAACTTTGTTGATTCAAACTAGGTACATGTTCTTCATTGATTAATGGTTCCTAAGCCTGGTTTAATTTATCGCCCGTATTAGATTTGCACTTTGCGGTTTAGCATATGATTAAATAATATAATAAATAAATAAATATTTTTGGACACCTTTGATTGTTTCGAAAGTATGTCAACACGAGATAAACTTTCCGTCTTTCATTAACTATATTAATAAAAGAGGGACGGATATCTCGCGGCAAAATAGTGTTGCATAAATCCTGTACTGAACCTACTGTAGAAGTTCTATTTTTTGCCGTCTTTTACTACAGCTTCTCGCTACCGTCCCGAAATGACCACCGTCCCACCATCGTGGGATGCGACCCGGCCACAGCTGGAGCAGTTGAAACGCGGGAGCAGCCACACATACTCCAGGAGTACTACCGTTTGTGTATTCATTCATTCGCGGTCTTTTAACTTTCTCCGCACAAACTATACAGTGGAACCACAGTGGAACGTACAGCCAATCAGCGTGCAAGACACGTAGAAGCCAACCTCACAGGCGTTGGCCAGCAGGTAGTTGACCGCCTGGATGAACACCACGCTCATGATGCGGGTGCTCATCATGGTCGTCGCCAGCGCCATGGACCTGCAATAACCGATACCAATGACCTTGAGAAGAAGGGTAAAGCCAGCCAAGCAGTTGGTCTTATGAGTTTGAAGATTGTGTAACATATTTCACTCTTCCCACTAATATTAATATAGTATATGTTGGCAACCGTGGCACCAAGCATCGTAAACATCATCGTCCAGGGCAAGATACCGATGAAGCAGCCTGGCAGGACGACTACGGCCGGGCCGCTACGTCATAGCGCCAGGTAGCCACGGTCGCGGAGGTGGCAAGACGACGCGGCGGGGATACCGAACCCATAAAAGGGGCCGCACGACCTTCAGTGCCTCTCTTCTTCTTCGAAGTTTATATTAGATTTATTTCTCTTAATTGTATAATTGAAAGTGTGTATAATTCCAATAAAATATTTCTGGTTTGAGTCTTTGGTCCTTAATCACAAATTATAGGAATTCCCGTTTACATCAGAAGTGCAGCAGAACCTTCGTCCCAATGGGTAGGCGTAGTAAACGATCAAAAAGTAAGCGAAAACGGCAGCGATCGAGTTCATCAAGTTCGAGCGCTATTAGCGTAGCCACCTCAAGAACTCCGTCACCTCCGCCACCAAAGAAGAAAAAGGTATCGCAAAAATCTGATGCCCAAACTGTAAGTACAAGCAATGCTTCTACTTTGAATAACATGATACCGGAGTTTAATCCATTGAATGATGATATATGTGCTTGGCTCAATATAATAATGAATTACGCGCGAACTTTTTCATGGGCTGATGAAGTTATCAGATATCAAGCTCTTAATAAATTGAAAGGTCCCGCTAAAGTATGGTACGATTCTCTGTTGCGCACCGATTGTTCTTGGCCCTCGTGGAAATGGGGGGATTGGAAGAAAAAGTTGACGTCTAGTTTTCAAAGACGTAGAAATATGTTCGAACTATTAAAATAAATCGTGGAAAATAAACCAAACGATAACCAGTCTCTTTATGAGTTCTTTTTCGAACAGAAATGCAAAATTGATAGACTATCATTAGGTTTTTCGGAACAAGATATAATTTCGATTATTGTCGGTAATATAGGAGATTGCGGGATAGGAGCAGCTATTGAAGCGAACAGTTTCGGTACTAGCGATAACCTAGCTAGCTTTTTACATGGTCGCGTGTATAAATCTAGTAAAATTGCAAAACAAATAGGCAGTAGTTCCCGTGAGATTACGACAAAAAGTGAAATTCAACCATCGGTTCAGAACGTTGCATTGCCAGGGTCTTCAACCTCTTCTACTATACCTGAACGACCGGTCGCTTTACGCAGTAATAGCTACCAAACGCAGCAAAGAAAACACATCAAATGTTATAACTGTGGCGGTAATCACGCGAAAGTAAATTGTGGCGTTGTTGTAAACAGATTCATAAATAAAAAGCAATGCAATTACTGTAACAAGCAGGGACACGTGGAAGCGGATTGCTATCATAAAAAAAACGCGGTTAAAATAGAAAAACAAGAAACAAAATTCATATCAACTCCTGATCCACGAGACAAATTAATTAAAAATATTCATATAAACGAATTTGAACACGAAGCTTTTGTGGATGCAGGTAGCAGTTGTTCACTTATATCGTCATTTTTGGTAAATAGTCGTGGTATAAAGAGTATTCCATTGTCCTTGCCTGTTACATTGCAGGGCTTTTCACAACCAAGTGTAAAAACTGTTACGCATAAAATATCAGTTGATCTGCAAATCGATGCCGTGCGTTTGACGGGAGTAGACTTTTATATTATGGACGATTTAGCAGATTGTGAAATATTAATAGGCAGGAATGTGACCGAACGCCCCGACTTAATATATTCACGCGTTGGCAACGTTTTGAAATTCGACTATGCGTCCTCATTTAGGGAATTCTGTAATAGCGTAACCGATACAGAGTTAGATGCAGATTCTCACCAAAACGAATTGATAGAGCTCTTCAGAAAATATGACGGTTGTGTCGCGTCAAATATTAAAGAACTTGGTAAAGTTAATGGGCACGAAATGGTAATTAACGTTACCAGTTCTCAACCAGTTCAGTGCAGACCCTTTAGAGCCTCTATTCCGGATCGAAAAATAATTCGTGAGATGGTAAATGAGCTTTTAGAAAATAATATCATACGTGAAAGCAAATCGCCATATGCTAGTCCAGCTTTGCTTGTCAATAAAAAAAATGGGGAAAAAAGGCTCTGCATTGACTACAGGGCATTGAATAAAATCACAATTAAAGACAAATATCCAATGCCGTATTGAGGAACTGGTAGACAGACTTCAAGGTTACAAATGTTTCACTAGCCTAGATCTAAAAAGCGGGTACTATCAAATTGCTATGAGTAAAGAATCAATCCCTCTTACTGCTTTTACAACAGAAGATGGTCATTACGAATTTTTAAGGCTCCCATTCGGGCTAGCTAATGCGCCTAGTTGTTTTCAAAGCATGATGAACAAAGTCTTGGGAAATTTACGGTTCGGGAACGTTATATACTCTATTTGGACGACGTTTACCTAGTAACTGAAACAGTTGAACAAAATCTCGAGCTACTAGAGAAAGTTCTTGAAATCTTCAAAGAAAATGGACTGACTTTAAATTTGAAGAAGTGTCATTTTTTCAAAAATGAAATAGATTTCCTCGGATATAAAATAAAACCGAATTGCGTGATGCCTAACGAATCAAAGTTAGATGCGGTGCATAAATTTGCTACTCCAAAGACTGTCCATCAACTTCGGCAGTTCCTTGGGTTGATCAATTATTTCAGAAAATTCATTAAAAATTGTGCAATAATTTCGGCCCCATTGACTAAATTATTGAAAAATGACACTACTTGGGAATGGAATTCAGTTCACGAAAATACATTTGAGCTACTTAAGAACAAATTAACGTCAGATAGCGTTTTAGCCATGTTCGATCCAAATAGAGAAAACGTGCTATATACCGATGCCAGTAGAGATGGTATAGCTGGAATATTAATGCAAGTTACGAGTGAAGGTGAAAAACCTGTGCATTTTTATAGCAGACAAACTACATTAGATGAGAAAAAGTTTCATTCATTTGAGTTGGAACTATTGGCAATTGTTTGTTCTTTGCAAAAATTCAGGCTATACCTACTCGGCTCAACTTTTAAAATTGTCACAGATTGCAATGCAGTCAGATTTGCTTTGTCCAAAAAAGAAATTATTCCCTGGATTGCGCGCTGGGTATTATCCACACAAGAATTTTCATTTGACATCGTACATCGTGAAGGTACACGAATGCAACACGTGGATGCATTAAGCCGCAATCCCGTGTCATCCGGAGAAAAATCAGAAGTAGAAGTCATTATGTCAATAACCGGATCTGACTGGTTACTCTCTGTGCAATTACAGGATCCAGAATTACAAAAAATTAAAAACATTATAGAATCTGGAGATATCGATAGCAATAAGGCAATATTTTCTCAATATGAGGTACTAGGTGGAAAAGTTTATAGAAGAACTACCCACGGTCGTCGCTGGGTTGTGCCAAAAAAATGCATTTGGCAAATAATTAAGTGCAATCACGACGACCTGGGGCATTTCTCCTTGGACAAAACGGTTGAACGAATTGGGAGTCAATATTGGTTCGCAAGGATGAGACACATAGTAAAAAAATACATAAAAAACTGTTTAAATTGTATTTATTATAAAAATAAGGGTGGACCGAAAGAAGGTGAGTTATACCCACTTCCCAAATACGCTCAACCGTTTCACACACTTCACCTAGACCATTTGGACCCCTTTGTAAAAACAAAATCTAAAAACGAATATTTATTGGTAGCTGTTGACGCGTTTACGAAATTCGTTTTTATCTCTGCCGTGTCATCAACAAAATCCAGTTGCGCAATAAAGGAACTAGAAATAATTTCGAAATCGTTTGGTAACCCTAAAAGAATAATAACAGATGCCGGGTCGTGCTTCACTTCAAGCGAGTTTGTTCAGTATTGCTTAAGTAAAAACATACATTTGCACACCATAGCAACCGGGATACCACGTTCTAACGGGCAAGTTGAACGTTTTAATAAAACTATATTAGAGGCTTTAAAAACAATCGGCGCGCATACGACAGATGATAGATGGGATCAATACATAAAACCCCTACAGCAAGGCTTAAACACTACATTTCATAAGACCATTAAAGCAGTACCCAGCGAGGTCTTTCTTGGTTACCGGTTGCGAATGGATAGTGATAGCTTGGCTCCGGATAATGATTCACAGCAATTGCTAGACGTGACTAAGTTGCGCGAGAAAGTTGATGAGAATATTAGAGCAGACGCTAAAGCACAAAAGCAAAGATTCGATCGGTCAAGAATAAAGGCACGAAAATACACGGAGGGCGAGTTAGTTTTAATCCGAATTCAAAGCCAAAACAATGATGGGAGAAGTAGAAAGCTATTACCTACATTCAAAGGGCCGTTTCAAGTAAAGAAAGTATTGGATAACGATAGATATGAGGTGACGGATGTGAAAGGAAGCGAAAGAACAGCTAAAAAGTATACCGGCATTACTTCGGCAGAAAACATGAAACCATGGATAAGGATTGATGAATGGGATTTCTGATTAATAAGTGTATGTACCTAAATAATTATTTATCTGTTTAGTTTATGTGTTTATATAATTGTTACCATAAAAAAAAAAATTGCCTGATTATTTTTCCGTGTTGGCAAGATAAATAAAACAATTTAAATAATAAACTTATTGGTATAACTTTATTAAAATGACAAATTAATTATGTTACAGTTTTATGCAAAATAAATACATATAGAACATATTGCGAAATACAAATCAAATTATTTATTAACTAAATATTTTGATTTGTACTTTTAATTTTTCTCCAGTAGTCACACTACTTAATACTATATAAATTATAAATATTAGATGTCATATACCAAAGAAAAACGACCAAGATCACCTATGTCCGAGGTGGGGATCGAACCCACGTACTCAGCTTTCGCGGCTGATGCCTGTACCCCTCGGCCACTCGGTCTTAGCAACCACCGGTCAAATTTCTCGGGTATATGCAATCCCTTACAAGGCTAGGCGCCTTTGACCATTCTCTGAGGGTAAGCAATACAAAAAATGCATGGTCAAAGGCGCCTAGCCTTGTAAGGGATTGCATATACCCGAGAAATTTGACCGGTGGTTGCTAAGACCGAGTGGCCGAGGGGTACAGGCATCAGCCGCGAAAGCTGAGTACGTGGGTTCGATCCCCACCTCGGACATAGGTGATCTTGGTCGTTTTTCTTTGGTATATGACATCTAATATTTATAAATACATATATTTATTTTGCATAAAACTTTATTTATTATTCATAATTCATAATAATTCATAATTTATTTATTGTCAACCATGGTGTTACAAGATATATTATATTTATTATATGTATCTATCTATTATATATATCGTCGCCTGGTACCCACAACACAAGCCTTAATTGAGCTTACCGTGGGACTAGGTTGATTTGTGTAAGATGTCCCAAGATATTTATTTATTTTTTATTTATTTATATTTGTGCGAGTCAAGATAAAATGCATTGTTTACGGGACCATTGCGATATGCCGACTTCTCTATTAATATTGCCATCCAGGTTAAGCTTTAAAATCTTAAGTGCGGTGAAATGCCCTTTAAGTGAAAGTTGTTCCAAAGTGTAAAGGCCAAAAAACTAAGTGCGGCTACAGCCCTTTAGTCGGTGCCTGGGATTTGGGGCTTGGATGAAATATATGAAGAGATGTTGCAATCGAGATGTTTTCCGTCAATATGAATGAACAAATGTCCTGATTATGATTTGGTTGTTTGCAGCATTCCATCTTAACTCGTGAGGTGCCCGAGGCGGGCCCCTTGCAGGAGGGCCGTGTTAGCAACCGTGGCACCAAGCATCGTAAACATCATCGTCCAGGGCAAGATACCGATGAAGCAGCCTGGCAGGACGACTACGGCCGGGCCGCTACGTCATAGCGCCAGGTAGCCACGGTCGCGGAGGTGGCAAGACGACGCGGCGGGGATACCGAACCCATAAAAGGGGCCGCACGACCTTCAGTGCCTCTCTTCTTCTTCGAAGTTTATATTAGATTTATTTCTCTTAATTGTATAATTGAAAGTGTGTATAATTCCAATAAAATATTTCTGGTTTGAGTCTTTGGTCCTTAATCACAAATTATAGGAATTCCCGTTTACATATAGCATGTAGAAGCCCATCACGACCATGACCGTGGTGAACCCCAGGTACACCACAATCCCTATATCACCAGATCACCAGCACTGCACTTCACCTCAAGCGAACCTCGGATGCTGGTGACAAAATGTATGTACCTACTCGTATGAAGCAAACGCGTCGGTACTCGCACAGTCTAAGCTCGTTTAGGTGCGCGCCGTTTTTGTGAATGAGATAATAGGGTAACTACATGTCAGGGTAACTGTGCGGTCACCGGAGCCGGAAAGGCCACATTAAGGTGGGAGGAGGGAGGCAAGGTGATGTCTATATTGTACGTTAGTATTATTTATTATACTGTACCTCAAGTGAGTTGGGAAGGGAAGAGAGAGGGAGAGGGAAAAACAGTCCCACTAGCACTGAAAGTTCACCTCAAGTGCGTAGGGAACAACCCCACAGCGATGGCCATATAGCAGCCCATCACGACCACGGCCGTGGTGAAGATCAGGAACAGCACGGCAGTCCCGATAGCGTTGGGCACCAGGTTCACCAACACTCCGGCCAGACCGCATACGGAGGTCACTGCGATGGCTGTGTTTCGACGCCCTGCTGCGTCCACTACCTGTAATTTATATATTTTTTTAGCGCAGTTAATATTTCAGCTCTTGAAATGTACTTGTTTTGAGATCTGGAATAAATCCAAATTTCAAATCAGATGTGTATGTTCAAATTTAGACTAAGGACTTCGGACACTTATGAGACAACCGGGTCCCTTGGAGAACTTGAAATACACATCGGACTGCTTTATTAGAAACTACACAGCAGAACTTTTTACATCTTAGATTGCGGTTAAACCGCTTTCACCTTAGCCGGAACGGACATTACATACACATACACACCTACCCCAAAATAATAATAGTAAGCTATAACATTGAAGGTCAAAATTTTCGAGCAACCATCTCTAACCCCAGTATTAGGCGCGGCTATCGTAAATTTGGAACATTACTCTCTGTCTCTCCTACGAAGACGTCATGAGTGTGACAGACAGGTCGTTTACGGTAGGTCCTCAGTTAACACGTAACTGGAGTCCAGTTAACTGACCCAGCTGAGTAGGACGGTGACGACGGAGTGCAGCGCGCACATCGCCAGCAGCAGCCACATGGCGGTGCTGTTCACGGAGCAGCTCGACGAATCCTGGAACATGTTAATATGCTGATTTAGCTATAGGTACCTATAGGCGACGGTGGCATTTGGTTCGGCATTTATCGGGACATGCGTCACTTTCGCACTGACACAGTAGACAAATCTTGGAACATGCCGCAACGATGACAAATGGTAAAAACGGAACCAGTTTTACTTAAGTTTTTTGAGCGAATTCAATGGTTTATATCACAAGCTGCTGCCTATTTCACTTGCAATACGTATAGATATGTAAGTAGCTTGTAAAATTGTGCAATTCAATTTTGAAACATGTTCCCAACCGATTGAGTTGGAATTGTGTATATCAACATTACGTCAGTTGTATGACAATTTATAAAATTATGGCTTCTGATGATAAAGTCGGAAGGTGGCCACAGAATTTAGGGGACTTCCTTCAAGAAAAGAAAACGGAAATGACTAACATAATCGTCGAGATCTGTGGAGATGATCTGGCACAGCGTGAGGCCGGAACCCTCGCCAGTTTGCAGCAGTTCCATCAGCTGGTTGGCGATCGTTGGAGCCCACACCAGGAACGCTTCTAAACTGAAAACAAGGGAAATCCTTACTCCACGTATCACATCTATCACGTTTCAAAATATGGCTTAAGTTTCTTAAACGAAACAAAAATTGCTGTATTAAGTGTGCGAGCTTTCGGCTGTACAATTGTACATGCTGATTTGGAGATTTTGGGATAGTAATTCAGAATGGCAGTGACAAATTATAAATGTCTATAGAATATACTTACAGTTGATATAATATGAAGAGACAGGCCATGATCAAGGTGCTTTTCAAGTATGGCGTGGTGAACAGGGGCACCAATTGTTCCTTCACCCCTGACTTCTTTTCAGTCGACTTTGTTTCTGGTAGGAGTCCTTTCACCTGTAAAATAAAACCGTGCCGGCATTATTTCGCCTGAAGAAGATTAACTGTTGACACCAAGTTATTAAGCTTTGGTGGTTAGATGTCGTATTACTTAACTTCACAAAGTGGACACATCTCGCGTATCTACAGATTCGAGTCTTGATGGAGAATATCGGACGTTGCATTATGCACGTAGGAAGAGGTGTTGTCATCCACTGTCATTCTGCATTTTTCTTACTTTAGCAAAATAGCAAATAAGTACCTATTAAATCAGTCTATTTACCATAAAATGCACCTACAGCTAATTCAACTAGGCATACCATTTATATAACATACTTCAAGCTCCTGAGCCCTTGCGCAGTTGTTAATGCTACAGATTTTCTGCAAGATCTTCAGCGCAGCCTCCCCATCTCCTTTCGCCAGCAGGAACTTGGGGCTCTCCTGCATGAAGAATGCCCAGAGCGCACAGAGCAGGGCCGGCAGGGAGTACAGGGCCTGAAGCGTCCTCCAGGAGTTCCAGGTGATGCCGAGCCATGCCAGGTGGAATGAGAACGTTAGAGGGATGATGGGGATTGCCATTACTGGAAACAATTTAACATATCTATTTATAACAGGACGATATGCACCTTGCATTCCACAAGTGTGCTTTGCTCAATAGTTCATGACGTGACAAATTCTCAAATGGTTAGAATGAAATGACTTGCTAATTAGTTGGTGCGTGGGAAAAGCATGTCATAATCAGCATCGGCACCCTTAATTCGAAAACAACCAAAATACTGGACATAGTCTTTGATCCACTTTGTGTATTTTTTCCGAACCAGAATTATAAACAGTATTGAATGCCAAGGAGCCTTGAACACACGACCTTCCCTTACTTCTGTTGAATTAAGGGTTAACGTGAAACTCACAGAAAACCTATTGTTTACTGAGGGAACATTTAAGTAGTAACTATTGGGTGATGGTACCTGATATGACGCCCTGTGCGATCAGGTACACACTGGTGACGAGTAACGTGGCGACATTTCTCTTCTGCAGCGGCACGCTCTCACTCAGTAATGTCATTGACAGAACGTATATCCCTGAGCCCCTGAAATTTATTAAAATTTGCTGAAATTTAAAAACTTAATATACTATGATTATTTATTAACATGAGCACTGACATGCTTTATGTAGCCGTGGCTGATGAAACTACATAACAATAGAGTATATAGCAAAGTCTAAAGCATATCAGTAAATAACGAGCTCTGCTTGTTTCGTGCCTCCTGAGAGTGACCGTAGCTCTAGTCGTGGTGTACAATGGGTGCGGTGGTGTGGTTGATTTGATAGTTCTGTTAATAGTCGCCCTTTTACGATTTCTCCTCATCGAATCTACGGCTACCGAAGGCATAAAGGGATTTCAAACTTACAATATGACCGTAAAGAGCTGGACGACCATCAGCATGATCCAGTTGATGGAGATGCTGGCGAGGGTGTTACAGAGCGCGCCCAGCGTCAGCGATGCCAGGAGCATGCTGCGGCGGCCACGCGTGTCGCCCAGGTAGCCCCACAGGAGGGAGCCTAGCACCGCCCCTGTGGAAGACCAGTAGATCTCGACATGATTCGTGCGAGTATGTCGCCGTGAGGTAGACTTCCCATCTTTTACAAACTGTATTAAAGAGGGGCGGATACCCCTCTGCGACAATATTATTGTCGCAACAATCATGTGCTAAGCCAACAGGGCATCAATGATCTGGTGATCATGCAGCATGTGAACATAATTTAAAGCCAAAGCCATCGCTCTTATTGATGAGATATAGAAGGGTAAGTACCTATTTATTTCGCTCAAATGGGTCAAATAAACGCTTTTCACTATTGGCTTATTTTACTTGGAAGACGACATCAGAATTCCCGTATGTCCGTGCCTGTGTGATACCCTAGTACTTAAATGCTAGCGTTACCAGCGATGAGCACGGCGACCAGTAGACCCTGCTTAGCGTTGCTGGGCTAAGGGACGATGATGGGGCAGCACTATGGCTGCTAACCACCAGCCAACTACACTAGAACCCAGTATTACCAGCAATAGCTTGCTGAGCGCCGCTGGTGTCCAGCTTGCAGGCGCTGGCGATGATGGTGCTGCTGTACGTTGGCTGCTATCCACCCTCCAGCCTAAACTATAGACACCAGCATTACCAGCAATAGGCACAGCAACCAGCAGTCGCTGCTGCGCGCCGCTGGTGTCCAGCTCGTAGGTGCTGGCGATGATGGTGCTGCTGTACGTTGGCTGCTAACCACCCACCAGCCTACACCATAGATCACATTACCAGCAATAGGCACAGCAACCAGCAGCCCCTGCTGCGCGCCGCTGGTGTCCAGCTTGCAGGCGCTGGCGGGGACGATGATGGTGCTGCTGTACGTTGGCTGCTATCCACCCGGCAGCCTAAACCATAGACCCCAGTATTACCAGCAATAGGCACAGCAACCAGCAGCCCCTGCTGCGCGCCGCTGGTGTCCAGCTCGCAGGCCCTGGCGATGATGGTGCTGCTGTACGTTGGCTGCTATCCACCCACCAGCCTACACCATAGACCACAGCATTACCAGCAATAGGCACAGCAACCAGCAGCCCCTGCTGTGCGCCGCTGGTGTCCAGCTCGCAGGCGCTGGCGATGATGGTGCTGCTGTACGTTGGCTGCTATCTACCCACCAGCCTACACCATAGACCACAGCATTACCAGCAATAGGCACAGCGACCAGCAGCCCCTGCTGCGCGCCGCTGGTGTCCAGCTCGCAGGCGCTGGCGGGGACGATGATGGTGCTGCCGTACGCCAACGCTATGAACGATATGCTATTGGCACCCGCCAGCGCTATCATCGAGTAGCTGTAGAGCCCGTAGCCTGCAAGAAACTGAAAAATTATACAACATTTTATACTTTCACGAATCTGTGAGTAGGCTCCCTAATAAAACAATTTTATAGAAACACATCCGGATCAGTCTCAATTCATCAAATAGGTATTAAGTATCCATAAGTTGAATTGATTGAATTCCTGATAAAAAATCATGGATTGGTATCATATTAATTTGACGTAACTCAGTTTACCCTCGCCGACCATTGCTTTTTGGGTGATTACAAGATTTGAGGATATCTGCATTTTTTTAAACGGTTTAGAGTTCATCACACTTATCACTTTTGACGCTAGAGACATACTTATAAACAATAACATGAGAGCCACCTTTCAATGTTTGAGTCGTTTGATAGAATAAGTGATCCAATTGACCGGAATGCACTTAGAAAAAGTTTAGCATAGTCAATGAAAAAAGACAATCTCGTGAACAAATCATCCAAAAACTTTGTTTTGGCAGGAGACACGAAAAGTACAAATCTTGACTGACCAAACTCACCTGTTTTAGAAAGTGCATCTTCAAAAGCAATTATTCCGTCTTTTGCCGTCTGTGAATTCATATTTTAGTTAAGATCATAACACATAGGTACAGATATTCCCTTACAAAAATGCGCGAATTTGTCAATCCTAAACTTTAATGATATGACAATACGAACCAAAGCACGCTCCAAATGAACCAATATGTACCTATTTAATTTAATAATTTAATGCCATCTGGTCATGATATTCAATTGATTTTGTTGATTAAATGCTAAAGATAAAAGATAATTAGATAATCAAATTATTCCTATTCGCATGTTGTACCTACACTACCTACTAAGAAGCACTGATTGATAATCGACAATATTTACCGGAAAAACCGGCCAGGAGCATGTCGGGCCATGCGCAATGTAGGGTTCCATAGCCTCCTGCCGCCCAGAGGCCTATTAAAAGGCCTCCTCAAACAAATGAAATCCTATTCTATTTCCTACACTATTAATTCAAAATTAACTGGCATTTTTTATAGTCTGGGCGGCAGGAGGATAGTTGTTCTTCCGTCGTTACGTTTTTTATTACCACTTCCCTACTATACTACATTTTATTATTCGTTTAAAAATGTATACTACTCGTTTCTTTTCTAATAAGATCTAAACTAATTTATAATACTTCTACGAAAGTAGGTACCTAAATGGCGGTGTACATTCAACGAAAATGTGGTCTACCACTTTTCGACTCTATTCAGTGGCAATAAAGTTGACTGTACACAAAATACATGTATTTTAGCGTTATAATGAACATACCTATGCTTTATAGATAAGTAGGTAAGTACCTAATGAGTAAAAGCACTATGAAATACGAACAGACTGACTGACGGACTGCACGAAACGAAACTATAACGGTTTCGTTTCTACATTTTGGCTACAGAACTCTAAAACACACGATTTGAAGAACAGATAAAAATCTAATTCCCGCAATTATGGAAAGTAACCATTACTCCGAATTATTTCAATATTGTAAATAATGAGCAAACGCGAGTGTTTTGCAACGATAATGGGTAAATCCATCTAACTTCAATGAAAGTGACCATTACATCGTCTGTTTATTTACTTAGGGCTTGTTCATTAATCACGTCATACAATTTTGACCTATTTTGGACCCCTCCCTCCCCCATGTTGATATTTGGTTTAAATTTTCAGGATAATAGCCAATATGACGTGTAATTTATTGCTAACGTTGTTTTTAATAACATTTGTTCCGGGTTTGACATCTGGTTATGTTTAGTTATAACAAATAATTACACGTGATTTATCCGATGGATAGGGGAGGGGGGCTCTATGGTGATTTTTTCTTGACCCCCCCCCTAACAACACGGACAAGCCCTTATGAACCAAGTGTATTTAAGTGTTACATTATATCTGGATACGTATCATTTTGTCTACATATAATACCAGTAATTTGCAAAATTAACTTAACTCAACTTAGCACGACCTTTTGCTAACACTATAAGAGTGTGTTAAGAGCATTGTGAACACCCTACCCGCTTAGCAATATCTGCTGCTGATTGTACATTCTACCTACATGTTGAGCTCCTGCTATTATGGTAATAGCAATAGTCGATACGCATGTTGCCATATCGGTTCTTGCAGGAACTCTAGCGCAGGTATTTTCTATCGGCTATTTACCAATAATTATCGAACCTACGAGGAGGTAGGCACTAAATACAATAAAAACGATGTGGTGTAATTATTAATTGTACATGTACATTGTATATATATATATCCTGCACTGGGTCGGCAACCCGCATGTGACACCCTACTTGAGTTGTGCTTACTATCCGAGGCCTCTTTCTCAAATGCATAATTGATGCTACAATATGTCGCGTCGATATAGACTGTCCGTCCTACTTATTAAGACAGTAAGGTAAGAGACGGGATGTCCATCTTGCGGCGACATACTGTCACACCAATCATGTGCTAACCCTACAGAAGGATGTAACAAATAAACAACAACACTATACAATATAGATATAGGTACAGTTTTTTCACCATTGTAAATGTACAGCCTCGAACGCAAGTTTTTCCGCCTTCAGTTTCACTTGACTAAACAATATCCAACTAAAGCCATTTTCCCCAATACCCTACCCTATTGCCTATGTAATACGGCACACATTGATAACAGCTGTTGTCTTTCGTGATAACTCGACCTCATGATCTTAGCGAGATCAGTGTAACTTTAGATTCCAATCCATATGGACTAAAATGTTAATAGTTAGATATTAGGAAAATGGTCGTGAATAAATTGCATGACGGTGAATTAGAATTGAGTGGGAACAGTGGTGTGGATAAAGGACATTATGGATATGAGGAGGCTTTGGATTTGGCAGGTAATGAAGTGAAACAATACGCTTATGTTTTAAATAATTAGTAGGTGTCGCTTTATTAACAAGTGCTCGGATTTACATTTAGATTGATAGAACACTTAGCCTCTTCAGAGTGGCCTTGGTACCCTACTAACACGGGGTTTTATTCTTTAATTCTTTCGACATTGTCATTGTGCGTAAGGAAAAAAAATGTCGTTAAAATACGAAAAATGGGTCCAAAACAATGTGCATTATACACTGCCAAAGGAGGATAGGCAAAAATGTATGAGACAAAGATATAAATGAGACATTTATTTCGTAATGTTCACCTTTGAATATTTTTTGGACAACATACAATGATCCTTAAATGTATTTTTATATAGGTACTCGTACATATACATACAGAGTTCTTACGAGACTACGACATATTTGCGGAAATTAAACACTTTACTCATTTAAGATTTATTAGGAACGAGTAATAAAGACGGTCACTAACTGTCCATCACGAACACTTGCGGTTAAATACTCTATAACTAACAGTTTTTAAGTGCTATTAAGTTTCTTCACACACATATTTGGAAGTTCCTGCCATAGTAAAAGTTACGGAGCTAAGCTACCGTTAAGAGGCATACCGTTTGTCGTTATTGGTTAATAGGCCAATTTGTCCACCCTCCTTTTGGGTTAAGTAAGTACCTAATGAAAGCTTCGAACGCTGCATTCGCACGACGGATTCATTTGCAATTCCACGCGGAATAAATGTTAACCTATTAAAAAAAGTGTGATTGAGGACCGAGTGTGAACTGCAAGGAGACCTTAAAACAAAAGTGCGACTCGCACTTGACTAGCCTCTTATGTTACCTACTTGTAATGTCCTTTTGCATTGAGGAAAATCAGAAAACTAGTTTCGAGTGTACACAATTTCACCTTATGCCTTTGAAATAAGGAAGGAATTCGTTGATAATTAAACTGGCTCAGGTGACCAACACAGAACACCAACTGATACTTAAATAAGTAGATGAAATCTTGAGCCTGTTTCTCGAAAGCTTGTATCTTGTAATATTAAAAGTTAGAAGATTTTAAGAATTCCTGAAGTCTTCCTCGATATCGTTATCAACAAACTTTTTAACTACACAATGGCCAAAAAACAATTATTAACTGTTGTAAAGGGATACCTACTTTATTATTTACTGATTTTCCTGTCATTGCGACAAAGACACTGCTTTTGTTATTATAATTACAACTAGCCTTGTACAATCAGCAACGCTCTTAAATGTAGCCACATCGATGAACCTTATTAGAAAAGACATAAAGTCTACCGATGGACAGCTAACAGTGTGGGCAAGGTAAAAATTAATTAATGCGTGTAAAAAAATACCTTTGGATAATAGAAATTCGACCGGTGAGAGATTGAGTGGCCGAGTGGTTTATGAAAACGCCGCTAAACCTAAGGGAAAGGAAACGTGAGTTCAAATCCTCAGACGTTAGGGGACGTTTGCTATTGTATGACATGTAATATATTACATTTATAATAAGATGAATAAAATTAAACCCAAACTTTTCTGAAACTGACTTGCTTAGCCAGTGACAGGTAACTAAAATAAAATGAAAACTCCATTTCTTACTTATTATTATTTATATACTAATCGATAGGTTTTTTCTAACAAAACGTTTGATAGAAACCTTGATTGTAACACGCTTCCTCGCCTCGTTAACTTACGGACGATTGACTTCATTCAAATCTAGCTAAAACCGCTTACTTTTTGTTCAAATGCAGCAGAAATGCCCATTAGAGAATAAAATACCTACCTTATCAAGTCGTTGACCGTGTCATCTAATTCTCTATTAACTTACAAATCTTACAATCAATTTGTTTGTAGATACTACTTAATACAGTGTGCAAATGTAAAACGGGCGATAAATTAAACCAGCCAACACATCTTTATCACATCACTTTAGCACATCTTGTGTTTGATTAAAGGTGCATGCAGACCAAAAGAGTATTCGCTGTTCTATTCCCCACTCTATGAAATCAACGAATCACGTTTCGTGTAACGATCGAATTTCGTAGAGTAGGGGGATAAAACAGCGAATGCTCTTTTGGTCTGCATGCACCTTTACAAATACAACACACGGCATGCTAGCAGCTACCCGTCTGTTTTCAATTGTATTGATTAGAAAGGGACGTGATAATTCCGCGTATACCGAGAATCATAAATCTCGAGCCTCTGTCTCTATCACTCCAGTACTGATGGCCCTACCTCTCTCTCGCACTTGTGAATTCGTACGTAAATGTGGCAGGGAGGCAGCACTTCGTTCGTGTTTCGCGGTAGGGCTCTGCCGTCTTCGTTGGAGTGAAATTACGAAAATCGACATTTTTTCGTGTATTTTGGGTGTAGAGTGTATTTATTTTCCCAATGCACTCTACACCCAAAATTCTACGCCAGTTCTGACGACACAGAAGACAGCCGCACTGACACGAAAATCGAATTAGTAGTTGCGATTTTTAAGTATGTTAATCGTAAGGTAAATAATTATATAAACTTATTTCATTGACTGTATTATTGTTCTTATTTGATCAGGTAATGGCAAGTACAACACGCTTCTGCTGCTAGCCTGCTTCCTGGTGATCACAGCCATGGGCATCGACATCTTCGGGCTCGGCATCATCGTCACCGCCGCCAGCTGCGACCTGGGGCTCACGCTGCAGCAGGCAGGAGTGTTGTCCTCCATGCCGTTCGCTGGTGAGAAAATTTCGAGGGTTTGTCTCTGTCACTCTACTCCTTCGTTGGAGTGACCGAGAAAAATCCCCGAAAACGGATTTCGAAGTTCGTGGTAGTAAGCCTGGTCACAACCTTCTTCTTGGTCGAAACCGCTCTGAGGAACATGATTCATACGTAGTTACTACTAGGGATGTAACGAATATTCGCATTCGCGAATATTCGCATGTTTTAAAGTATTCGCATTCGTATTCGCATTCGCAAAAAATTGACGCGAATATTGCGAATATTTTTAACTAATTATTTCGTTCACTTAAGGCAAGAAGTACTACATTCTAAAGTTGACCTTAATGTTTAGATGTCTAGGTACAAAAACATCATCATCATCATCATCATATCAGCCGAAAGACGTCCACTGCTGAACATAGGCCTCCCCCAAAGATTGCCACAATGACCGGTACAAAAACATGCGACTCTAAAAATTATATATTTTAACTGAATGATGAATAATAGTAGTTTATGTGACTGTACATAATGAAGGGCTAAATATGATATGAACTCGCCTTTGACTCGTTTCATAAACCCACACTCGAGTTTTAATGCCTAATTATGTACAGTCGCATACACTACTTTATCTACCCACATATAAGCTTCCATGATGCGTTCAGTAACCGGGAATTATGACCGGCATTGCAGGATTTTTCTTGGCCACTAAAAGTAATTATTAATAAAATAAAACAGAAAAGAAATGCGAAAATGCAGAAATTTATTTAGAACAACAATAATTATTTGCAGTTTGTATAGTGCAATTATTATAATTCCTCAATTTAAATCCTTTTTCCAACAAAACAAAGTAATGGCGGTATTGGCGGTAATGAAAATTATCTGGCAGCTGTCATAGTTTTTTTTAATTCAGAGGCAATCTAGAGTCAACCCCAACTATCATATCATTCGAAATCTTACTCACGTGCGACAATTGTCAATTTTGTTCGAAATTGACACTTAATTTCGAACTAAACTTCATCTCGAGTGATATCAGAATAGAAATTCCTTTATTTTTCAAAGATGTTCGAAATTTGAAGGAAATAATATTATCGAAAACGATAGTATTATTTAATTATAATAACACTTTCACAGATAACAAATTTATTCTAACAAGTCATTCTATTTTTATGGTGGTCATAATGTGCGGTTTTTCAACGCATCATGGAATGTTTATGATATTTGGGTAGATAAAACGTTATATTTCAGTATTTTCAGTTAATAAAAACATTCGTGGACATTGCGAAGACGGTGACACCTAGTAGCTTTGGAGTCAAACTAATCGCTTAGTTTTGAATTTACTTCTGAATACTAAGTATTCAGTATAATAGGTATTTCTGGTAAAATGTCCCTAAATGTCTCTACTAAATACTTTATTAACCAAAGATTTTGACGCAAAAGGACCTATTCTTTGCGTTTCATTGCGCATGTGCAATATTTTTGGATTTTAATTGAATATTTATTATTATTTTCAACTTTATTGCACAATATTGCACATACAAAAGAGTATAAATGGCGGACTTAATGCCTTTTGGCATTTTATACCAGCAATGTATGTATAGGTATGTATAATACCCAATATTCGCATTCGCATTCGCGAATATGAATCGCAAATATTCGCATTCGCATTCGCATTCGCGAATATTCCTAAACCGATATTCGTTACATCGCTAGTTACTACACACACATTAAGTATAATCAAATGAAAAGAAGTAAGTAATCACTGTAATCAGAGTTATTCTGTGTTATTATGTCTCTCTTTATGTATTTAATATTAATGGCATGCACGACGAAAGTGTGGATAATTAAGCGCTTGTTTAGATTCAAGATCAGACGTCTTCTCATCTAAAGGCTCCAAAACAATCAGTTTTTAAAGGGTACACAGAATATTAGCGCAAGTACCTTCTTAGTTCTCAATTTTTCAACTGGTATATTAGCCTCCTGTTTACTGTAATAAAGTGCCACCAAAGTTAGCCATAAACACTTGGTTACAGGCATCATAGTGATGTCATACCCGTGGGGCTACCTGTCCGATACGCGGGGAAGGAAGCTGGTGCTCATGGTAGCCATGATGGGCAGCTTCGTCGGCGCGGTGCTCAGCAGCCTGGCGCCCAGCTGGCAGGTCCTGGCTGCGCTGAGGTTCATCAGCTCTGCCATGTGAGTGTACAATCTGAAATACAGTCACGTATATGGGTGAATCAACTTTTTTCTGTCTGTTATTGCCATGGTTACGGCTGAGTCACGCTGGTTTTATGCAAAATTATGCTACTTAAATTATGCAAACATCGCCGTGTGCCTGCTATACGGCCACAATTCAAAATTTTTCATTTTCTGGATTATTGCAGATTCGTATTCCAAATAGTTTAATTTACGACCTTATTTCGAGACCCATAAGAAAAAAGTTCCATAAGAGCCTTTTTATCACAAGTGGCCTTATGGTATTGACCATAAACTGTCAGACGATTCCCTGCAGTACGGCCACTTGCCAGTCTGCCGCCCGCGTTCGCACGTAAACCGACGCCATTTATGAGTTGTGGCTGCATAGCACACGTTTCAAATTCAGTTTTTGAGTTGCGTCTTATACAATAATAGTTAACTAAGTGATTAATACGATGAATCCTTTTAAATATAAAAGGAACAAACGCAATTTTATTGTGTCACAACAGCAAATATTACAATTATTATTACAAAATTACCGGCAGGGCACCGAAACTACCACAACGCAGCAAAATTATTAAGCAAATGTCAACTTTGTTCTCTTAAGAGTGCGGTTCAATATGGCTCGAAGGTAAGCCAAATTTATATTCTTACCCGTCTGAAGGTATAAGACATGTTTTCAGAGACTATGTATGTGGTTAACTAACATGGTGTTGTGTTGTACCTATATAATATTATGTACATAATATATGTATATTGCAGTCATTGAAGCAATCTTTGGGGGAGGCGTATGTTCAGCAGTGGACGTCTTTCGGCTGATATGATGATGATGATGATGATGTATATCTAATACTAGCACACCTTACCGGCAATAACATGCAACGATTTTAATGTGTGATGTGTAAATTACTAACTGTATTCGGGATGGTGTCATAGTTAATATTGGAATTTCGTTAATAATAATTGCTTTTATTTTGGAGATTTTGATGCCAATAATTAAATCACGTGGAATGTCGTTACTTTGATATACTTAAATTGACTGATTTGTTAATGGTAAACGAATTTTCTTGGTAATGCCTGTATTAAATGTTTTTCGGTGCGTGTCATAGCTATTCAATTTTGTGAAAATGCATTTTTTTATGTGCTTGTTACTTTTTAGAGAGGACCTTGAGCTACGTCATGAGAAGAATTATACAGAATTAACCCCATTGAAACTAATAAATAAACCACAGGTGGTTAATCCAATTCACGATCACGACCATGACTTAAGTATTAGAGAGGAACACATTGCAGGATTTTGAGCCACCGCATGAGAAACATTACACCGAATTAATATTATTTGGATTTTTTCAAAAATAATTTCCCCTAAATTATAAATATTAGATGTCATATACCAAAGAAAACCCTCCCCTCGGCCACTCGGTCTAATCTTAAGACCGAGTGGCCGAGGGGTAGAGGCATCAGCCGCAAATGCTGAGTATGTGGGTTCGATCCCCACCTCGGACATTAGGTGATCTTGGTCGTATTTCTTTGGTATATGATATCTAATATATTATATTTATAATTTATATAGTATTAAGTAGTGTGACTTCTGGGGAAAAATAAAAAGTATACCTAAATCAAAATATTTAGTTAATAAATAATTTGATATGTGTTTTTTGCAATACGTTCAGAAGTTCCCCTGTTTTGTTTGTTAAAATTTTGTAGGTTTTAAATAATTCATATTATTTGGTAATGACAGGGTTGAATGTTGATGAATATAAGCTCGTTACAGATATTATCGCGTACAGTGATAGTGTAAGTGTCAAATTTGATAAATAAACGTATTATTTTAACTATGTTGGTGATTTTATTCATATTTGCATAGCACCTTTATCCAATTATTTCGTGTTTGATTTAGGACACATCTCAAAATCTTGAAAAAATGATTCTGCAATGCGGCCATAACTCTAAATACCCATCTTTCAGGCCTTGTATCTTAAAAAAACATACATACTTTTTATAAAATTGTATGGTTATGTGGAAGGTTATATCATAAAGAATAAAAAACCCAAATTTAAAACTCATAGGCCTAAAAATTAAAGAGTAAGATCCTATTTAACAGCCTGAGCTATACTCTCAAAACTTTAAGACGCAATTTCTCGAAAAAATGATTTTTTGAGTTGTGGCGATATAGCAGGCACAGGGCGACATGTATGTCATTTATCATTTATTTATTAAATTGCACTCATGGACAATATTTTACATATGACACATGAACCCTGATGGGCGTAGCAAACATTAACATTTTCATATTTTTATGAATATTATAAAATTTATAAAGATAAAAATACTTAGTGACAATCTTACATTATTAGTATCTATCTACTCTTACTTATTATGTAATCACAGTGGCAATAATCATGGTTAACTAAACTTATAACTAATGCTATTATTACTTATACAGGGTGGAAAAGGGACGACGTTCCTTCCCGCTACCGACCGGGTCTACCAACCATTACGATGAACTTTCAGTATGGGACCAACATCGAAATATTAAAAAAAAAAATTAACCCCTCATACAAAGTGAGTGATTAGTTAGAGTTCAATAGTATGGAAAAGTCAATTTTCCATGTACGCTTTCGATGTTGGTCCCATACTGAAAGTTCATCGTAATGGTTGGTAGACTCGGTTGGTAGCGGAAAGGAACGTCGTCCCTTTCCACCCTGTATACCTATTCAATATATAAGAATAACGATAACTAAGAGATAATAAATACTGTCAGCTGGGTCCAAGGCTAGATTATAAAAAAAGAATAAAAAATATTGGTGTAGATACGTAGTGTGAAGAATATTTAGAAGGTAAATAACATAGGCGCTATTGTTATTTATCTTCTAAGTATTCGTCTACAGAATAGTATGCTTTATTAGCCAGCAGTTGTTTTAGTTTATTTACAAATGTGTTATGATTTTCTTCAGATCGGATGATACTGGGCAGGCTATTGTAAATGGTAATGGATCTGTAGTGTGGGCCTTTTTTATACATTTCTATTTTTGGTTCGGGTAGGGCTAAATATTGGTTTCGGCGGGGATTTTTACAAAACTGAAACAGGTGGATGTGTTTGTGTACAAATTTTGCTGCTTCTAGTATGTATATCGAGGGGAAGGTTAAAACTTGTAATCGGATGAAATGTGGCTTACAGCTGGTTGTTTTCCGGATATTAGTTATGATGCGTATACATTTTTTTCTGCATAACGAATGCGTCATGTGCATCTACACTGTCTCCCCAAAGTAGGACGCCATAACTTAGTAGGGAGAGAGCGTATCCGTAATATGCTGAGAGAGCACAAGGTTCATTCGTATTCATTTTCAGGATTCTAAGTGCAAAAATGAGGGATGATAATTCGTTTTTTACTCGAGATACATGTTGTTTCCAGTCTAGGTGAGTATCAATTCTGAAACCTAGTAGTATCGAATCCGGTACTTCGTCTATATTTAGTATTGTAGTTATTCGGCATAAATCTAGATGATGTTTTTGATGTGGCCTGAATTGAATGGCTTTCGTTTTATTACTATTAATTAACAAATTGTGTTCTTGTAACCAGTCGACTATTGTATTATATGTTTCGGATATGTGATAATTTGCGTCATTACTTGTAGGACATTTAAACAGGAGTGAAACATCGTCTGCGAACATGATGCATGTATGGTTAGTTATTTTAGGCAGGTCATTAATATATATTTATCAAAAAAAGCACACATCCGAGTACACTTCCTTGGGGGATTGAATTATTTACAATTTTAGGGGTGGATTTGAATGTCTGTAACTGTTTTAATTCTTTGTCATAATGATCAATCTGCACATATTGTTTTCTGTCATTTAAATAAGATTTAAGCCAGGTAAAAACTGGACCACGGATACCTAACTTATGTAATTTCTGTAAAAGTACAGGATGTACCGCATGTATGTACCGCATGTCTGTACTCTGTAGGCGGCCCATTAAGGAAAGGGCTTATTAACACCAGATAAATGTATGTTTCCCTAGTTTAAATAGCATAATTTTGCATAAAACCAGCGTGACTCAGCCGACCGTAACCATGGTAATAATAATAACAGACAGAATAAAGTTGATTCACCCATATGTTATACCACGAAGACCGCAAAAGTGTGTAAAACTCTTATGTCGCGCTAAGGTTGTATCAGATATTATTGCGTCCTTTATGGTGTAAGATCCTATCGATAGTGACTGAACTAACTAAAACAAACAAACAAAATTTTTGTTCAGATATTTTTGACCGCTCCGGACGCTACGATATATCTGATGACGACTGTACTAACCGAAGTACTATACTTAATAACTAGGTATTAATTATAACTACAACTGCAGTTAGGTAAGTAGGTAACTACCTATAACTCTCGGAAAATATATATGCGCTGGTGTCTTTCATGATGAGCATTACCTAACTATGTAATGTGTTATGTACAAAACAGTGCATTGGGTACAAAATTGAAATAGGTGACTGACTAATAAAATGGATCATTAGCAATTATTAATGTTTCTTTTACACGTTTCCTAACGTAAGTATTAGGTACAAAGTACCTAATGAATTGTAGTATGTAGTAACTAAAAAACAAAATGGAACATTTAGCCGAGTGTAGCAAAGTTGTTGGTCATGTGTTTACGATAACTTGTTTTTTAAGTAATTGAAATATAGTGGTGAGCTAAAACAGCATTTTATTGACCTTACAAAGTCATGTAAGCCAAGCAGTTACCTACTAGGGCCTATTTCTCGTAACTATTAGTTTACAAGTATATTAGTTATTAGTTACTAGTGAAAATATTACAAGTCCTAATATTTTCTGTTTCTCGAAAATAATTATTAGACTGGTAACTAATATTGGTAAACTAATAATAGTACATTGTGCATCAAGGGAGGTAAGTACGGAATTACTAACGAGAGTGTTAGAAGCCCGACGCCGTTAGGCGGAGGGCTTTTATGACTCGAGTTAGAATTCCGCTTACCTGCCGTGATCCATACAATGTTTTTCATCACACTTGCCGACAAAAAAATAAGTTTTAAGACATAATATTATTAAATGACGTACTGACATTTCTATTACTCCCTAGGGAACATCACTTTTCTATTACTCCCGCTACGCGCGCAAGCAATAGCGCGCTTAGACAGCAAGTGTGATGAAAAAAATATTAGTCAAGCTTGGCTGATTGGGGTATTACCCATGCCTTATTACGTATTAAAATAAAAAATTAAACATTGGCAGTAAAAAGCAAATTGTTTGTTTAGTTAAAATAAAATATTTAAATTTATTAAGAATAGATATGAAGTTGATGGTGTGGGTAGGCCCCCCACAAGGTGGACCGATGACCTGGTGAAGGTCGCGGGAGTCCGCTGCATGCGGGTGGCGCAGGACCGGTCATTGTGGCAATCTTTGGGGGAGGCCTATGTTCAGCAGTGGACGTCTTTCGGCTGATGTGATGATGATGATGATGATGATGGTTTTGAGGAATACATTGGAAGCCAGAGATATTTTATTTGGAAGCTTTTCGGACACGTTAACCTAAATATACACGGTGTTTCACTTAACACCAAAAACCAGAAAACCGTTTGTTCAGAATCGGGAGTAGAATCGATTAAACTATATCTTGATGGGGGTAATATTTTTTTTTTTTTGTATTTTTAGTTATTTTTTACGTGCCCAGTCTACAAATTCGTAATACAACATTGTGCATATCGCATTGCTGAAGGTTGTATACCTTTTTCAGTATTTAGGGGTATTTTGGTAATAATGGCTGGTTACCTGGACGATTATTTTTTTCGCTACGAGTTTGACGTTGCTTGTCAATTTAATTTGTGTGTTCATTCCGTCGATATTTCTAATTATCATGTCGTTTAGATTCACGAACGTTCAATACTGTGAAATGGTAAGAACGCTAGCACGCTGCAATGACAATGTCAATTTAGCGGTAAGGAATTATCACGAGGAGTTTGGTGTCGCCGTGTCGAATGCCACCATGGCCGCAGCTACTCAACGACTTCGGGACTACGGTTTTTTTTCGACCACCAATGGCCAGAGAAAGGCATGATGAAAATGAACCCTGATTTCGAGGAGGCCTTAAGAGTATTTTCGCGTTAATCCGACGGCTATCACACGTACGACAAGCTGGTCGTCGGTTAACTGTGATCATAAGAATATTTGGAGAATTTTAAGAGACGACCAGCAACATCTTTTACACTATCGGCTGTGTCAGGAGCTCAACCCCCTAGATTATGTGCTCCGCCCGTGAACATCTGCGAAAACCGTAACTTGTAAATAAAATTGTAAATAAGTTTTTTTATAATTTTTATGTACATACATAATTGGTCATTCATTACTTATGTAAATATCTATGAATTGAAAGAGTTTTATTTTTATTTTCTTGCGTAATATAGTTTTATACTTTAACATTTCTGAGAGAGCATTCGGTAGTTCGTGTGGTATAAAATACCTACGTATAAAAACGAACAATCCCGTGTAAATAAAAGAGACATGGCGATACTCGCATGGCGGTGATAGTTCGCCGCTGCAATAGTTCATTGTTGACTCGCTTGCGGTGAGACTAAGTGCCTGAAGCTCGTTCCCACATGTCGACTGTCGGGCCGATTTTCAATCGTGTGTCGGCGTCACTGTTCCCACTATGTAGGTTGTCGGGCCGATTTTTAATCGGGTGTCGGCGTACTGTTCAATCAGTGGCAGCGACGCGCGGGCGTCTGAGGGGGTGCGGCGCGGGCGGAGTCGGCCCGACACCCAACAAAACGTGAACATCGCCATATTCACTAGTACGCGAGCGAGATCCGACACGATTTTTTATCGGACTGGGAGGGCTGGCAAAACAGACTACATGCTATGAACTAACGGTTATAAACACGAATAAAAGATACACACTCTCGTGTAAAAAAAAAAGAGACCCGGCCCTCCAGCCCTTCACAACATTGGCCGAACATAGGAGATCATATGGACGCAGCTATACAAGTTCTAAAGTTGCGTCCCGTACAATTGCCTATGTTCGGCAACTGTGGGGAAGGGCCTTTAGACTTCACTTTCTGTCCGCCCGTCTGTGTGTCAGCTTGTCTGTAACCAGGTTGTTATTTTATGAGCTGTGATAGCTAAACAGTCGATTTTTTACAGATATAATGTTAACATATTCCTGTTGCCACAGATACACCACACACCACCATACAACATCATTAGGGAATATTTCGCACTTTGTGTAGGAGGCACTCCAGTTGGCGTATTGCATTATGACTCTCGCTTCCACCTGTATGTTTCCACCTGTAGGTACTAATGGGAGCAAGAGGCAAAACGCAAATACATGTGAAGTATCAGCATAAGCAAGTAGTCATAACAGATAGTGTCATAATCAGGGTCCGGTTTTATACAGCTATAATTTACAAGCGGCAGTCTCTTTCTAACTTACTTTGCTAAAAAGAGACTGCTGCTGGTGGTAAAAAGAGATAGAAATATTCCCAAATATCATGCATGACTAAAAAGACTTTTTCCATACCTACATTTGATAAGAACAAGTCTTTTTAATTCTAAACTTTGACAACTGACCTTTTTATAAACTTTTTGTTAGAAGATATTATGTCTTTTTAATTCTTAGGTGCGACATGTCAACTGACAGTTTTCAAATAAACCCAGTGACATCACAGGTAATTCAGAAATAGAAAACGTACGTACATCTCTTTTTGACACCGAATTTAATTGGCAAGCAAGATAAGGATAGTTGTATAATAAATGTTGTACTACATCTATGCTTTAGTCCGTAATCCCTGGTGCAACTGGCCTAATTTGAAAACGCTTGAGTGTCATAAGAAATCGAACTTGTACCTAATTACAACCTTGTCATTTTGAATGTTGGGTTAAGTTTGCTTAGCTGTCCCATTTGAAGTTTACTGTGACAAAGCTTTAAAGTGGTTTACAGCGACATAGCTGTCTATTGGTAAACCTTATGTCGTTGCAATAATGTACCTACACAAATAAATAGTTTCAAGGTTTATGATGGTAGCTAGCAATTGTTTTATTGAGTGTAGAGTTAAAAGTCGAGTAGAGCTATACAGAATATCAAAAATCCATTAAAAAAATAAATAAACAACAGATTAAAAAATGAATACTATACATAAGTTTAAAAAAATAAAAATCAGTTGGGGTGTCTGAGGTTTTGAGTGTTACCAGAAACACGGTGTATAAACGTAAAAATGGGAGGAATTGACAATTTTAATTATTTCTCATCCGAATCCGTCCACATTTTATAATTTTCTTTAGTTAGCGGTGATATAACACGCTAATAGCTTGGACTAATATTTTTTACCAAGCTTCGCCGACTAATAGCTTTATGAGTGTATTCTACAAGTGTAGTTATTTTTCTTTGTATTCGAGAAACCAAAACCAAAGTAGGACTAATAATATTAGCTAATATTTATTAGTTGGTAACTAATAACTAATATTTTATTAGAGAGGCTTCGAGAAACGCAAATTTGTAAATTTGTAAAAAATATTAGCCCATGGACTAATATTACTAGTCTAATAAGTTACGAGAAATAGGCCCCTTTAGGATCAATCCATATTCGAATTACGAGAGTTAAATAAATCAACAACTTACATAACTTTTAGCCAACCAACTTACCGTCTATCGTCGTAGACTTTACGATTGAGATCGTACGTATAGTAAACGAGATATCTTAGGCAATCTTTCTACGGCGGTTATATTCTGCTTTTACTGAGTGCTTGTCAAGTGCTTACTTTCTTACTTTGTGGTTTAGAGCTCATGTATAAATCATGCGAGGTATTTTCGGCTACTTTTTATTAACATTTAGTTAACATTAGGTCTCTTATATCTTCATTAGGTGTAATTTTTATATTAATCGTCGATCGTCGTTTTATGTAATTCATAGGCAAAAACTTCTCATTAATCTATATATATAAAAGAAGAAGCTCCCTGACAAAGATGCACGCACAGCCTAAACCCCTGGTCCTAGAGACTCCAAATTTGGCACGTAGGTTCCTTTTATGGTGTAGACGAGCACTAAGAAAGGATTTTTCAAAATTCACCTTCTAAGGGGTTGAAATGGGGGTCCAAAGTTTGTATGGCGAAATAAGATTAGTTGAACTATTTTATCCGAAACTTCGCAAGAGTATTCTTGAAAGTAATTGAGTAAAGGTATGTTTAAGGTTTTTTGAAAATTCAACCCCCGAAAAAGGTAAAAAGGGTGACGAAGTGAAAAAATCAAGTTGGGTATCACGAATACAATAACGATTTAAAAATTTAACGCGGCGGACGTAAAATACTATGTGCGCGGTTATGGTGTGATGGGGTAAAATTCGAAAAAAAGCAATACAGTTTTATTATTTATGTTCATTTCTGGTTCTAAAGATTCCAAATTTAGCGCGTAGGTTTCTTTGAGGGTGTAGGGGTGCTCTAAAAAAGGTTGAGTCGAAATCCACTCCCTAGAGGGTGCAATGGGGGTCCAAAGTGTGTATGGCGAAACAAGATTAGTTGGACTGTTTGTCCGATAAAGTGAAAAAGTGATGAAGTGAAAAATTCAAGTTGGGTATAGTTTCTATGGTTTATCGGGACGTAGATCACGAAAATAATAACGATTTTAAAATTTAACGCGGCGGACGTACACGGTTATGGTGTGTTGGGGTAAAATTGGAAAAAAAAACAATACAGTTTTATTATTTATGTTCATTTCTGGTTCTAAAGATTCCAAATTTAGCGCGTAGGTTTCTTTGAGGGTGTAGGGGTGCTCTAAAAAAGGTTATGTCGAAATCCAGTCCCTAGAGGGTGCAATGGGGGTCCAAAGTTTGTATGGCGAAACAAGATTAGTTGGACAATTTGTCCGAAACTTTGTAGGAGTATTCTTCAAACTAATAGAGTAAAGATATGTTGCAGGTTTTTTGAAAATTTAACCCCTGAAAAAGGTAAAAAGGGTGATGAAGTGAACAAATCAAGTTGGGTATATCGTTTCTATGGTTTATCGGGACGTAGATCACGAAAACAACAATGATTTAAAAATGGAACGCGACAGACGTGAAATACTATGTACACGGTTATGGTGTGACGGGGTAAAATTCGAAAAATATCAATATAATTTTATAATTTATGTTTATTTCTGGTTCTAGAGTTTCAAAAATAGCGCGTAGGTTTCCTTGAGGGTGTAGGGGTGCTCTTAAAAAGGTTAAGTCAAAATCCACTCATTAGAGGGTGCAATGGGGGTCTAAAGTTTGTACGGGAAACTTGACTATTTAAACTGTTTTATCCGAAACTTCACAGGAGTATTCCCGAACATAAATAACTAAAGACATGTTTTAGATTTTTTTGAGAATTCAACTCTTGAAAGTGGTAAAAAGGTTAACAGTAAAATAACAACATGGTTATCGTTTCTATAGTGTATCGTGTCGCTGTACCGAGGTGTACGTGAAATACCTTCTCCTCTGTTATGGTCTCATATACGGGCTTGCGGGTTATGAGAGGGGTATCGTTTTTGTGTTTATTTCTGATTCAAAAAATTCTAAATACAGCACGTTGGTTAACACGTTAATAATCTTTTAACTTTTCCTGAGTTTTAACGCGATAGTAATCAAAAGTACCTACCAAAACAGCCGTCATCATATATTTCGTCATTTTTGATCCAATTGTGTAAATCGATGTATAAAGCACAACAAACTGCAATAAAGGCTGCCTGTTCAATTTCCGTTTCGATATTGTCCGTCATAAAAATCGGTGGTAATCTGAAGTTCTGACTGATCTGTTCATCATAATGAAGCAGAAGTCAAAATTGCAAGAAACGGTAACAATATTGACTTATTTCAAATGTTAATTAGCTCGGCTAATTAAGATCATCTTTGTAAGGCCTGGGAAACGACAAATGATAGTTTATCATCAAAACACAATAAACACCTATGTGAGTGTATGTAAACTTTTTATGATAAAAAACATTTGTCGGTTACCAGATGGTAAAGATGACCATAATATGATAGCGGATTTTGATAATAATCGATATCTGAAATGTCAAAACGTTTCAAGTAATGAATTTGAGGTCGAATTTGCACAAAATGGTCGGCACCTTGAATTTATTTAGTTTGAATCCGACCTTAATAAAAATTTGTATCTTGGATCCAAGGGGGTTTTTCATAACGATTTTGAGGTAGGTACAAAAAGTGAGAAGCTATCACATCAAAAATTTCAAGAACTTTGATTTAATATTGATAAAAATCGATACCGAGAAGATGAAAAGTTCTTCATATGGAATTTGAAGTCAAAATTGCAAGAAAAGTTCGCCATCTTGGATTTAGGTCTTAAGTTTAAAAATTGATAGAATGCGGACGAACCGCGGGTAAAAGCACCATCACGCCACACTTAAATCGGTTAAAGCAACCGCGAGATAATCGCGGGAAAACATTAACACGCAGTGAATAGATATCAGAACGCGGGCGAAGCCGCGGGTAACTGCTAGTGTTAAATAAAACTTGAACAAAGCCAAAAAGAAGATTGTAACTGATGCTTAATTAGGAGTTTAAATTATGGACCATAGTTGTAGTATTTGACCATATTTGGGAGATTTAACTGTTCTTGTATGAATTAATTCAATTTTGGCATAAATATTTATACATGGACTAGGCCAGACATATGAGGACTTCATTTTGATTGATTAATATAAAAACATGCACAATAATTATAAAATGATGCTACAGCTACCATTTAGTGAATTTACCCAATTGATTAATTAAAAAGCTATTCATAACATTGACAAGGGACTGGATTGCCAAGTAGCGTGAGTATCTTCTAGGAGTATACGGTCATAACATGTGATGTTGAAGCCGTGTGGTGACGGCAGTAAGAATACATTTGTCACCACCCCAACTCCTCCTGCGGGTGTCGTAAGAGTCGACTAAGGGATTGAAGTGTCACTGATCATTCTACAAGATTGATGATGGGCAGCAGCGTCAACATAGTAGACACATTACTGCGATCGCCAATCCGCTTGCCCAGCGTGGCGATTATGGGCATTTACCTCCTAATGCGTCTATACGCATAGTTGATAGGAGAGGCCTACGTCCAGCAGTGGACTAACATAGGCTGATGATGATGTGATGTTGACCGCAGGTCGAGCGCAGCAGAATCGGCGACGTACGCGCTGCTTGGAGAATGCTGCGGCGCCAGGGTGCGCGCGCGCTACATGCTGCTCATGACAAGCGCGCTCATGCTCACCCCCACCCTCTATTATAGTAAGTTATATTACTTGTACAGATATTCTATCTCACGAAGTCCGTGTGGCTTTCGTTGTGTGTGTATAGTGTACAGATAAGAGTGCTTGTGTGCGTGAACGTGAGGAGCACGCAAAACTTGATTACACCAATTAATATATATATTTATAAAGTAACATTTCGTTGAAATATTTTGAATCTTTTAGTTAAAATTGGAAGGTATTATTACGGGTAGTAAATAAAAGTCAAACGTATTTATATAAGTAAGCATTTTAATTTAGATAAGAAAAAAAACACTACCTGACGAATATTAAAAGTCCAATTCCGTGAAACAATGTATCCACCACGCACAAACAATACAATAAACAATCATAATAATAGTAGCAGAAGTACCTACATGTGATTAAAATGTATTGTAATTAAGAAATAACAATTTTAACAATTACTATCGTCATTCATATCAGCGTGGATGATATAAATTTACAAAAAAAAAAAATTCTAGTAAATTTGCCGACGTTTAGTTTCCATGCTAACGCTACTCCGTGAAACAATCTGGCGTGAACTCTGAACACTAGCGACCTCGACCGCGTTGCGATCGTGACTGAGCGCGCGGGAGCGCTTACACACACTAAAGCATTGTATACGTGCACGCCTGACAACATTCATAACCAAACGTACTTCGTGAGATAGAATATCTGTAACCAAATATCTGTTGCCTGGTGAGTTCACACAGATTCCAGGGTATAAGTTACCATAACGTCAATTACGTTCGTCAAATGTTCAGAACATTGCATCAAGGATTGTAAACAAACAGACGTATTCGAGTGCAAGGAGAAAATAAGAAATCTATTGATTGATTTTGTTTTTGACCTACTTTCATGACCTTTGAACCTTTCATAAACTACGGCGGGGGTAAATAGTAAGTGTACAAGTTAGTTGTTTGCTTTGTTATCGTGTAAGAACCTAGTTAAATACTAATTTAAATATCTTGCAACTAATTAAAATACTCATGTTCCACAGTATGGGCGTACCTGATAATGAAACTCGACTTCTCGTACCCGATCCTCTGGCTAGAGTTCCGTCCCTGGCGCCTTCTGGCGCTGGTGATGGCGCTTCCGCTGGGACTGGGGGCAGCAGCGCTCTGGCGGTTCAGCGAAAGCCCCAAGTTCCTGGTCAATGTGGGCAGGGGCGCCGAGGCTGTGGAAGCGCTGCGCAGGATGTATGAAGCCAATGGAGGGAAGGGGGAGTATCCGGTGAGATTCTCATTGAGCGTCCTTGCGGTTCATTTAGTACACCAAACGAAGGAAACTCAGAGGAAAAAACTCGTGTATAAGCGAATTTTGGCATAGTTGTAGGGAATGGTGTTTTAAACCACATACTAAAAGTACTGGTGTTTAGGGGTGGAGCTAACGAGGGGAGAGGGGGGTAAAGGTCCTTATTTTTAATTTTTCGTAAATAACTCGTAAACCGTGGCTTATAGCAAAAAACGTTCTAGTACATAAGTAATCTACATAAAATTCTCTACAAAAAAGACATACGCAAGTTTTCTCTGGGATCAATGTGCCATGAGATAAGAAAGCAAGAAGATGGACACTATAGAAATAAACACATTTGTTTAAGTAGGTATGGCACATACAGAATGCTCGCGAGCATTCCAAAAGATTTTAATGCTCAATTCCTGACCATATTTAGAGTCTTTAATGTTATATAAAATATCCTGGATTCGGCTTGGTTTCAGAGATAAACAACCTTTTTTTCGAAATAAGTTTTTGGACGTTACTCGTCATATAACTTCTTTTTGATTACAATGCTACCACAATGTGTTTTAATATTACCACACCTTTTGCCTGGCAATCAAAAAATGGGAATAAACTTGACGAAATAACCAGTCCCTAAAAAAATATTTAAATAAATAATTTTTACAAATTGTTGTTATTATAAAAAGTACTGGAAATGTCAAAAAGTATTCAAAAAGTCTAAAATAAAAGAGAAAAAAAATTTTTTTTGGTGGTATTTGACATTAGGTCTCATGATAATTTTTGTTTATTTTGATATCTGGAATACATACTTAAAATATTTTGGAATGCTCGCGCCCGGGCGCGCCCTGTATGCTTATTTGTAAAAATAAAATTCCTAATTATCTTCTAAACCTAAAATATTCTCATAATCATCGTCAAAAGATTTTAACTATGCAATCTAGACATCAAAATAAACAAAAATGATTATGAGACCTAATGTCAAATACCACCAAAAAAAAAATTTTTTTTTCTTTTTTTTTTACACTTTTTGCATACTTTTTAACATTTCCAGTACTTTTTATCACAACAACAATTTGTTAAAATTATTTATTTTAATATTTTTTTTTAGGGACTGGTTATTTCGTCAAGTTTATTCCCATTTTTTGATTGCCAGGCAAAAGGTGTGGTAATATTAAAACACATTGTGGTAGCATTGTAATGAAAAATAAGTTTTATGATGAGTTACGTCGAAAAACTTATTTCGAAAAAAAGGTTGATTATCTCTGAAACCAAGCCGAATCCAGAAAATTTTATAGAACTTTAAAGACTCTAAATATGGTCAGGAAAAGAGCATTAAAATCTTTTGGAATGCTCGCGAGCATTCTGTATGTGCCATAGCTACTTAAACAAATGTGTTTATTTCTATTGTGTCCATCTTCTTGCTTTCTTATCTCATGACATATTTATCCCAGAGGAAACATGCGTATGCTTTTTTTGTAGAGAATTTTATGTAGATTACTTATGTACTAGACCGTTTTTTGCTATAAGCCACGGTTTACGAGTTGTTTACGAAAAATTAAAAATAAGGACCTTTACACCCCCCTCCCACCGTTAGCTCCACCCCTAACCACCAGTACTTTTAGTATGTGGTTTAAAACACCATTCCCTACAACTATGCCAAAATTCGCTTATACACGAGTTATTTCCTCCGATAGGCAACTTTTGGTCTTCTTTAGGTGGGCTAATTGTTGATATTAAGTACATTTGCGTTTTGACGCTTTGAACACATAATTTAACTGAAAGAATATACCTGATTATGAGTGATAGCAAAGTTCAAGTAAACGGTTTCTTATTTAAACCAAAAGTATTAATAAGTTCCATCGCGTCCATGATTATGATGACATCACTACACAGTATAAAAAATGTCGCTTTCTTTGTCCCTATACCCCTATGTATGCTTAAATCTTTAAAACTGAGCAAAGGGTTTTGACACGTTTTTTTTTAATAGACAGAGTGTTTCAAGAGAAAGGTTTTAGTATCAGTATTGTACGCGTGTGAAGCCGAGACGAGTCGCTAGTATTACATACTTAGAAAACCCTTCGGAAGACATGACGGTAATACTGCTGTCCTGCTTTATCATGTGGCGCCGTCGCCAGAGCCTTCCATCTCTTTCTTGGATCCGAAGGGTTTTCTAAGTTCAAACAGAGTGTAGATAGTTTGAAATAAGTTCGAATTATGAGGGTCTTATTATTTGTAGGTAATCAGTAAACTTCAACAGTGACCGCAGAGTATGAACATTCACCTTAGACCCTCACCCTGTCTCCCAGGTGAAGGAGGTATACCTGGAGGAGGGCAGCAAGGAGCAGGTGGGAGTGTTCTCGCTGCGGTCGCTGTGGACGCAGATCGCGCCGCTCTTCAAGCCGCCGCTGCTGGGGAGAACGCTGCTGCTCTTTTATTTGACCTTCGTTGTTTACATTGCGTAAGTTTACTGGAGAAAATGGTTACTTAATCGGTGTTTCTATGCGATTTTGTTACGCGTTTTTTTTGTTCATTACCGTCACCACTTTATTTACCGTTTTATGAAAGCAAACGAGACTATTATGCCAGAATAGCAGACAAACATGCGTCTGCTACAAGATAACCGAAATTGACTCCACTATTTATACGCAGTTCGTCAATAATTTGGGAATGGTAATGACTTGATTGTTGCGACTTAATAATCGCATAGAACTACCCAATACACTGTTTATACTTATCTCTTAAATTGGAATTATGGCAACGTTTTTGTTTTATATTTATTCCTTTTAATTGGAAAATTAAAATAAATGTGCGTTCTAGCCTCCTCGCCATTGTAAAAAGCAAAAAAATATATCTTTAAAAAGTACAACATTTTGGTCAACAAATTATTGCCTCACATATTTAAGGGTTACAGCTGCCGAATGTTTGTGACTATTATACTTACTGAAGCAATTGATTTATGATGGCTTTATTATATAGCCATAAAGGATCAGTGTCGAAGGTAAAACCTATATGTACAGTCGAGTTCATAAATATAAGAGCAAATCCAAGGCTTCAAAAATAAATCAGCATGGAAAGGTACATATGCATCTAACCAGATTTACCAATCAAAAATATGTGTACATATTACCTGTCATATTAATCTGAGCATCATAAACATCTGTACAAATATTATTAACAATTATATGTCAAGCTTCACAAATTTCTATGCTCGTTTATTTTTGGAGCCCCGAATTTGCTCATATATTTATGAACTCGACTGTACTACACAGTAAAATAAATAATACAGGAACCAGAAGTATATTATTTCTTCATTGAATTCGTTTGCCAGTAGCAAATAATTCTTTCAGTTTTGATGCTCAAAGCGTAGGTACTAGAGGTGTGCGCCGATCGGCGTGGCGTCCGCCGCCGGTCATTTTAGCCACGCCGCCGCCGCCGATGTTTTCACCGGCGTGGAATCGGCGTGACAATAATTCTTTTTTTTATCTGTTTTGTGTGCGTACATTGCAACACGTCAATAGAAGTATCCTAGATTATATTTCTCACACTTCGCTTAGGTACTTAGGTAGATTACGCATCATCATTTCCCTAAAATTTATTCAATATAAAGCAAATTTACCTGCTTGCCAAACAAATTAAGAAGCGAACACTTTCCGTGGTTTGTTTTGTAGTTACAAGATAACAATAAATAACGTGTGCGATACAGGCAATATAAACTCGTTGTCAACGGCGCAAGAGTGCAAGGTGCGGGGGCTGCGGAGTGCGGGACGTCTGTACGCCGAGCAGGTGGCAGCCCGGCACCATTAGCGCGGGGAGCGAGCGAGCAGTCAGCCATTTTGAGTGGACGCGGAACGCACGCTTAATGTTACGCAGCAGTAGATATGAGCGCCGATGGCCAAATAGCCGGCGGCGGCGCGCCGGTCAAAATTGATCGGCGGCGTGGCCTTGAAAACAGTTGTTCATAGAGTTAATAGCAAAAACCGAAATTTTCCATAGCAAAACTCAAATTGTTAGTGGGATTGACTCAAATGCTCTTTAACTAACGTTAAATATTCACACTTAATAGTAAATAATCATCAGCCTATCGCAGTCCACAGCTGGACTGGACCTAATTTCACGCAACCTTCTTCAATCCTGCCAAATCGTCGCTCCACGCTATATCTATCCGTGCGGTGACGGAGTAAGAATACAAAAATCACCGCCCCTCTCTTCCCGTGGGTGTCGTAGGAGTCGACTAAGGGAAATACTGAGTATCCAGCTTCTCAGCCGGTGGTAGGGTATTTTTACTAGTACCCGCCTGGTTGGCTACCACCGTACATTCGGTGTAAACGCCCGTGAAATGACTTTCCTTCGTGTTTGCCGTGTTTCGGGGTCAGCCGGTGTATTTACCAGCATCTAACGGGCCAGCAAGGCGGTGGCAACTAACAGGTTACTGATTGTCTCCTGTTCGTTGCCGCCGCGATTTGGGCTCTACTTTTCACTTACGATCAGGTGGAGTGGAGCCACTTTGTTGTGCCAACGTTATTTTTATTGGGTCGGCAACGCGCATGTGACACCTTGAGGTTGCAGGCGCCCATAGGCTACGGTGACTGCTTTCCATCAGGCGGGCCGTATGCTTGTTTGCCACCGACGTGGTCTAAAAAAAAAAAAAAATATCGATCACGTTGGTTCTCTGCTGAAGAACCACATTTATGATTCGATCCTGCAGAGAGAAGCCGAGCATAAAGCCCTTTCCAAAGCGCGCTGGGTAACCTTGAACTTGTGGACCAGCCGTACCGTTAGTGTCCACGTTTCGGCTTCGTACGTCATGATGGGTGAGACGCACTGATTGAAAACTTTTGAAATTGGGATCGACGATGTGAATACTCGACGTGGCTTCCCAAATGCTGCCCAACGTAGCTTAATTCTTCTATTCACCTCATCCTCTTAGTTGTTCCTACTTCCTACCCATCTGCAATGTTTGCACGAGGTATACATACTACCTCTCGTACTTGCCATTAATGTTGATGCCACGTCCTTTCCAGATCAGTGTCTTAAACATGTCCTTCATTGCATTTGAGAACAATTTCGGGGAGATAACTTCCCCTTGTGTCACGTCTCTATGCAATCAATTGTATAGGATTTGTTTGCTGATTCTGTACTTGGATGGACATGGTAGTGGCCTCGTAGAGACATCTTATCGCTTGAATGTATCGCCAATCTACTTGACATTGGTGCAAGGACTCCAGAATAGACCAGATCTCAATCAAGTCAAAGGCTTTCTCATAGTCCACAAATGCTAGACACAAAGGCTGATTATACTCCTCGGTCTTCTGTATAATTTGCCGCACTGTGTGGATGTGTTCTATGGTGCCGTATCCGCTCCGAAATTCAGCCTGTTCCGGAGGTTGGAATTCGTCGAGTCTCCGCGCCAGACGGGTCGTAATCAATCTTGGGAACAGCTTATAGACATGGCTTGGAAGAGAAATGGATCGATAGTTCTTCATTAGGGGTCTGTCTCCCTTTTTGAAGAACAGGATGACCACCCTTGTACTCCATGCCTCCGAAGTTCTCCCTTCGAATTGGACAGCGTTGAAAAGCGTTGGAGCTCCCTCAGTACGGGGGGTTTACCTCCTACTTTTAACAACTGTAATTCCATCCTATCCCGGGGCTGTTCCGTTTTTAAGATGCCCAAGAGCGACCTCGATTTCTCCGATACTGACTTCTAGCAGGTCTTCGGTTAATGGCGTATCAAAGTGGGTCTAGAATCCTCATTTTCGAGATCAGGTCGAGATTTATGCAAAGCGTATAATGGGTCATAGAAGTCATCTACTTCGAAAAGGACTGCCGGCTTCGAAGTAACGACTTCTCCACGAGCTGTAGTCAGCTTCTTCAGGTGGCTTCATCCTAGAGTCCTAGAGATTAAACGAAAATCTTTGTCCTCCGGTTCTGACGATCGTTCTTTCTATCGAAAGAGTATTGGAGCACCAGAGATCGTGTCGTACATGCTTACTGATTTTGGCTTAGAGCCCGTTTCTCTGACGAAGAGATGGCTGGGTTTTCACGTCGTTACTACATTAGCCTTAAATGCCCTAAAGTCTCCCCCGAAAATTTTGACTTCCTGCACCAGCGCTGAATTTCACAAAATTTCGTACCTTCCTCCCTGAGGATTCGAACCAAAACTTGAAGGTTCTGGTTAGGGTCCGCTGTGGTTTCCGTCGCCAGGAAGAAATATTAAGAGTAGGTATATCTATTGGTTTTAATAATTAATAATACTACATGGTTAATAACGTAAATGGATACATAATTTTGTAACTTCTAGGCGTATACATATCTTTGTACTCGACTGTACAACCATAATATTTGTCAAACCTATTCGAAAGGAGATGTTAACAACGATTTTAGCTATCTAAAAACATTGAATGGTCGGTATTAAAAGAAGCGTAATTTTGTGATGCCTCGTCAAGGTCACCGGTGCGTGTTTTTTACCGGCGGCGGCGCGCCGGCCCGGCGCTCATATCTACGCAGCAGCCATGTCGGACTATTTTGATAGGAAAGCCGTAGAAAAACATGAAATCAAACATTTTACAGGTAAAACGGTGCATTCCTCGTCAAAAAATAGTTTTGGCTGGGAATATTTTGGCACATTGCTTTTGGAAAAAAATGGCAAGAAGAGACCAAACAACGTGGACAAAATAATTGGTGTCCACGACAATTATAAATCATGTAAGCAAAACGTTAATATGAAAATTGTCCACATGTTAGTTCTTGAGTTACGTGAATATTGATTTATTGATTTCATTGTCATTAAAAGATTTTAATAGAAGAAAAATATTTTAGTTCCATAATGTGTTGTTAAGAAATTTTGAATAAACCCGTTGTTTTTAAAATTTTAACTTGTCTCTTTCATTACGCCGATCACGCCGATTACGCCGCCGCCGCCGGCCATTTTCAGACCGGCGGCCGCCGCCGATGGTTTGGCCATCGGCGCACACCTCTAGTAGGTACCCCGATTTTAAGCCCCACGCTGGGCGCCATATTTTTTTTATTGGGTACACTCAACCCATTGGAGCCCTACGCTACTCATGAACTATGTCAGGAACGTTGTAAACCAAATGGTAAGAGATACCTTACTAATTGTCATTTTGACAAGGTTCTAGAGCGGCCAATTGGTTGACATATGTACAAAAGTAACTATTTCAGTTTCATATCTTTGTACCAACACCTGGGGCGTTCATAAAATAAATAAATTATAGATTTAGGGATCTTTCCATACATAATAATACGTCGACATTGTGACCTAGGAACAACAGCTTCGCGATCATCCTCCCGACGATCTTCAACGTGTTCTTCACATCGTACGCGGCGAGCGGCGCCGGCGCAGGGTTCTGCGACCTCTTTGCCGCTGCGGGCGACAACTCAACAATCGAACACGATGATGTAAGCTGTTGCTATTTTTTACGTGTCAATGTCTAAATTGGACATATTATAAGTTTATTTTCAAGCGGTACCCTTTGGAGCCTCGAACTATCAATGGATTCCTTCTAGCTTAAATATACATCACATCATCAGCCGATCCCATTCCGCTGCTAGACTTAGGCCTCTCCTATTACCTATCCGTATGGAGGCATTAGAAGGTAAATGCCCATAATCGCCACGCTGAGTAAGCGGATTAGCGATCGCAATAGTGTGTCGACGATGATGATGCTGCTGCCCATCATCAATAATGGCAAGTGACACTTTAATTTGTTGGTCGACTCTTACGTTACAACACCCGCAGGAGTAGTTGTGGTGGTGATAAATCTATTCTTACAGTCGTCACCATGCGATGAGTATATTCTACATACAAAATTACAATAAATATGACGATAAAACGTTTTATTCTAAACTTCCAATGATATATTTCTGTTTTAGACAGTATGCAAGGACTCGATAAATGACAACACGATCTGGGCGGGCTGCGCACACGGCCTCTCTTTCTTCGTGCTAAACGCGCTCATCTCGCAATGTGCGGGAAAACGGAAGGTCAGCTAAATTTATTATTATTACAAATTCAACTGATTTTTTATTGGTTCCTGGAACCTTAAGTGTCAGAAGGTAACTTTTTTCAGTGTTTATTTCAGTTCTTCACGCGATGTGTCCTACCGACTGTGCCAATGAAACAAGGCATATATAATATATCTTCAGAGTTTTCTCGTATTTCTTCAAACGTGATATTTTGAAATAAAAGCACTACCTTGCTATATAAATTACATATTAGAAATGTATGCTACATAATAAAATTTCCCTGTAGGTTCGTTTGTTGATTTTGTCATGAGTGGCTGGAACACAAATAACACGGAACAAAAATTCTGACACTCAATGGATAAATTTTATAACCTTAAACTGACCTAATAGGTTATAATATGTATTGAACTGATATCCTTGGTCTTTACTTCTTAGCAAGCGATGTAACAAATGTTAATTCCAGTTGCTGACGATAGTGATCCTGACGGTGGCGGCGGCAGCAGCGGCCGGCATCGACCTGACGGGAGAGCCGCTCTCGGGGCTCGTCCTCTTCTACGTATTCCTCACCACGGCCATGGTCTTCGGTGTCATCTCCTCGTACTTCGTCACTCTCTACCCTACTTCCTACAGGTAGGTATAGTACATAAAATGACACGATGAACTGGTGCTTTGTACCATAATTTATAATGTCTCTACTAAGGATGGTTGTAAATTCTATGAAAAACTCGGTCAATTTCATGTTCCATTCCAATAAACGTATTAGGTATGGCACCCAACGTGGGGCTCAAGAACATTTGTTAATATTGATATGGTTTGATTTTTTATTCCTTACAAGATTAATTTAGTATAATCTTACTTAATATTTAAGAGTCTTATTATTCGCCAGTAGCATCAGAAGACACCACGGATTTTTTGCCATTTTTCGCAGTTTCAAGTGCGAAAATATCTCTTTTCCAGGGGAATGGTGGCATGCCTCGGGATGATGGTAGCCCGTCTGAGTGCCTTCAGCGGCACCAACCTCGTCAGCGGCGCCATGACGCAGCACTGCTCGGCCGCGCTCTACGGCGCTTCAGGACTCGTTTTCAGTAAGTGGTTCATGTTACCATGTTAGTGTAATATATATTTAAATATTTATCACACGGGTTACTCACGTAATTTAAGTCGATAATTGCTCGACATGTTTCGATCCATTTAGAGGATCCTCATCATGGAGTATCCGCGACCAAAGCCCGACGTGTACTGCGGGCTTGCGCTCTGCTAGAGCGGGTACTGGCCGCGGGCAGCACTGGCGGGGGCGGCGAAGGAGGAAAACTACCCTCATTGTCACTTTTAATCGTGATTGTGGTTGGTCAGTGCCACCTGGTTGGAAAACGGTTTTAGGTATTGCATCGGTAGACAGTGTAGACGTGCCCTTATTACCTAGTGACGTAGTGAGTGTTGTGTGCAACCCGCTTTTCGACAAAAGTGACAATGAGGGTAGTTTTCCTCCTTCGCCGCCCCCGCCAGCGCTGCCCGCGGCCAGCACCCGCTCTAGCAGAGCGCAAGCCGGCAGTACAAGTCGGGCTTTGGTCGCGGATACTCCATGATGAGGATCCTCTAAATGGATCGAAACATGTCGAGCAATTATCGACTTAAATTACGTGAGTAACCCGTGTGATAAATATTTAAATATGTTTGAGTCTCACGTTAGTTATAATTCTAAAATAGTGTAATGTAGTACATGGGTTCAATCCCCGGCTCGTATCAATGAGTTTTTCAAAAACTTATGTACGAAATATGATTTGATATTCACAAGTATTTTGCGGTATAGGAAAACATCGTGAAACATGCATACATCTGCGAAGAAATTCAAGGGTGTATGTGAATGTCACGTCCCCAACAAGTACTAGGCCATCGTCGGGACTACGCAAAATAGGCAAGTCTGATGTCGTGTTGCGGAAAAAATGGCCAGAATACAACAACATAGTGTAGAACATGTTAGCATGTCTCATGGTTGTGACAACTGAGCAGCTGCAGCACCAGCATCGCTATACCGCAGCACTGCTGTGCAGCCTTATGATTATGAGAAATACCTGAAATAAAAATATAATAATACACTTGAAAAGTTCTGCGGGTGTCCGTTAAGGCCGCGTTGCCTAGAGTTTTAGACACTTGCTGCGAAGGCTGTGAAGACGCGGGTTCGAAACCCACCTTGAAAATTACTTAAGTCTTCATTGGCACAAACTGGTTCGCAAACAGATCCTACATCAGCACCGGGTAGTATAAAAGCTCTCTGAAAAACTAAGGGCCCACAGATGTCATATATTCCATAGATCAAGCAAACGTATCTACTTAGCGTGTCAAATGAACTCAGTGAAATCCACTGAGTTGTCCGTCTTTAATCGCAGCTTGCAGCTTTCGGGCGTCAAATTTTGTAAGTTGAAGTGAACAAAAACATTAATAATGTCTCCTTAAGTAATATTAATTACAACAACACAAAAAAATATGAATACTTAAGGGCCTGAGACATATTTAAAATCATAGGCAAGTATTAACAACTTCAGTACAAAATCTGACACGCTCGGCCGGACAACTTGTTTCTTCTATCCAAATCTAATTCTGTGTAAGGGCCCATAGAGGGATAGACTATTGGGGGAACCTGTGGTAACGGGTGGTCTTTCTGATTGCAGCCGGAGCCATTGCTGCAGCATTGCTGCCGGGCGACAGCCTATCGACCGGGTAAGGAGAAAGTGTGCCAAGTTACCAATGGCAAACGCTGAGTAGAGTATCGTAGTTTTTTCTCACTGTCACTTTTTTTACTTAGTATGATAAAGACAGTTGAGCGTCGTTCTCGACTTAGCGTTAGGCACTGGTCTCACCGCGAGCTACTAAGCTATGAACTATCGGCTATAAACACGATCAAAAGATACGCACTCCCGTGTAAATAAAAGAGACACGGCGATACTCGCCCGGTGGTGATAGCTGATAGCTGTGAGACCAGTGCTTTAGACCGTGGGTTTTCTGGCCGACGACCGGCGACCGACGCGTGTCCGCCGCCGACAACGTTCGAATGTTTTGTTCGCGAATGTTAGAGGGTGGTTTCTCTGACACATCGTCGGTTATCCGCTGCCGGCAACGTTTCAGAGCAAATGGCACCCACGGCCTTAGCGAATGGCATCTTGGCTGATACTGGTTGTGCTATCTAGTGATAGCAAGACTGGCTAGTGGACTAACTAACTGACTAGCTATTAAGGGGGTACTAGTAGATGTGGCAATGTGGCATGTTATAGACATTATATATTATGTCGACATAGTTTTTGTAAATATGAATAATAAATTAATAATTGTTAATATTAATAATAATATTGTAGATAATGTAAGTCAATTAAATTAGTAATAAAACCTTTCTAAATATACCTACAGAACTTATTTTCCACCAACATCGTTTATAATAAATAATCATAATTTAAAATAGGGAATCCAACTTCATTTTGGCAGAAGTACCTACCAAGTAGTAGTAAATTAGTAGGATACGAACTTACGAAGTGTCTTTTAATATGCGGAAAATAAAAAAAATACAAATAAAACATAAAAATATATTATAGGTATTAAGCTTAATATTATCACAACATCTTTGTACATTTATATACATAACATAATATTATCTCCATATATACAATCAATGTACAGTTAACAAAAAATGTGATCTACCACTTTTCGGCTCTATTCAGTAGTAATAAAGTCGAAAAATGGTAGACCACTTATTTCGTCGACTGTACTTACCTACAATGTGTTTAAGTACCTAAATAGATACTAACATTTCAGTGTTTACGTAAATGCAATATAAGGTTAAATATAGCAATACGAGTACCATATATCAGTAGCAGAACTTAGCAGCCTCGCGAAGTGTCCCAAATAATCTCAACATACTTTCATTACTAAGTAGTTTTAGATGAGAGAGTGTGCAGATCATTTTGAACAATCGTCGGCTTAGTAACTTCCGTTCACGTATTTTATAAGTGATATGTATACCTCGATATTTTTCTAGCAGGAACGAGAGATTGACAAAATTAGACATCAACATAACTGTTATCGATAAGTCTTATTGTAGTCGATAAATAAATTTAATAAATAAAAAAAATGCCGTAGCTTAGAGATAAATTACACGAATGCAAATCATACTCATAATGATACATTTTTTTTTCATATCTTGTATTTAGTACCCATCAAAATTGCAAAGATTAATAAAATATACTCTAAAGCCATAGAAAATGATTAATATGAAATATAAGATATTTAGAACAAAGCCTAGATGGGTTCTGTATTTCTTGGTTACCTGTTTTTGCGGAGTTAGCATTTTTATGAGAATAGGATGTACTCATCGATAGCAGTTATGTCGATGTTTAATTTTGTCAATCTCTCGTTCTTGCTAGAAAAATATCGAGGTATAGTGATATGGCATAGCTGTTAGATTTAAATAGGTAATCAAATTTGGTCGAAGATAATTATACACAATTTCATTGTGTTTCCCTTTTCACTTGCCTAATGCCTAGAACCAGGTAACTCAGTCACCAGTCTATTATTTGTGGATCGCTCACATTAGACCTTTTCAAATCCGCACTGCGCCGGCTCGACACTCGTTCTCCATGTAAAGCGTAACTTTACCTAGCTGAGGCAAAGTGTCAAAGAGCCTATCACAAACTACGACAATCTTTAAAAAATTATGTAGGTATTTCAATGTTGTCCTATTGCTCAGCGCGGACGCAAAATGGACTAATGTGATGCATTATTTATAAATAAATCCCTCACATGTTTTGATAGGCTCCCTTAAAAGTAATTTTCTGCCCTTCGGCCGGCAAACAGCACTTTGCCGGTCACTACGCTAAACTAAGTTGCCGCCTGCCGGCTCCGTTGAGCAGAAAAATAGTGTACACACCTCGGCCGTTAAATGGGAAAGCCTCGGATCACATGTTTATCACACGTCATTCGAGGCATTTCCCACTTAAACAGCCTTGGCATGTAATCTACTATTCTTCAGCCACTGAAGTGATCAGCCATCAGTTCCGCCTGAACTGGCGGTCGGTGAAGTCTTTGCTGAAGGGGCTGGCGTGGAAGCCGAAGTTGTTGCTGTGGTTGGGCACCTCCTTGTGGATTCCCTGGAAATGCGAAAAACCTTCTATTACTTATACCAACAAATACGTTCACAGTTTTATGACTTCTACGCTACGCAAAAATTTGTACATATAGCGGCAAGCTTCTTCTGTAGGTACTCAATTCTTAGGGCAGGTTCCAGTGGGTCCAAATCGTCTATCACAGTTAAATCGTTGGACAAAATGTATTATGGGAACTTGGGAAGTTTCATAGTAATCATCTGAGTAACGTGGATCAGTCTGTCAGGTGTAGTTGGTGCAACCTGGCTGTCTGCGCTCTGACGTTAGTTAGATATACATACCTATTAGGTGCGACAGACTATAAGCAAATTTCCGGTACTAGTGCCAATTTACCTATCAAGATACTTATAGTCAATTTACCTATCAAGCTGTCACGTTAAATTATGACCATACAATTTCACGATTTAATGAGTGTTGACCTGCCAGCTGAGAATTCTCATTCAACTAATGCGATCTACCTATTTATTTGTCATATACAAGGTGCCTACGAGGAAAGTGAAAAATTCTAGCATATTCCTGAGAGTAAAAGAAGCAAAAAATGTTAAACGAGGTTTGATCATAACTACAAAAAAAATTTTTTTTTTTTGTTTTTTTTTTATGTTTTGAGTGCCTTAATGCACAAAAAAGGATTTTATTCATCAAACTATTGCAAAAAATGCAATTTAAAGTTTTTTTTTACATTTGCTAGGTAATCAAAAATATTTTTGTTCATTTGATTTCTATCAATTAAGTGTGACAAGACTAAGACAACATGGTGACGAAATCGTTTCCTAAAATGCGTTTATCATAGCGTAACGGTCTAAAACGGTTTTAAGAAAAATCCAATTTACTCTTAAAATAGACTGAATCCAGAAAACTTCATGTGACATTTTTAACTTAAAATTTGGTCAGAAATCCGCTATTGATTTTTTCCCTTTCCTCATGAGCACGTAGTATAGTGTCAATTAGTACTCATAGTAAATTTACCTATCAAGCTGTCACGTTAAATTATGACCATACAATTTCACGATTTAATGAGTGTTGACCTGCCAGCTGTGAATTCTCATTCAACTAATACGATCTACCTATTTATGTGTCGTATATACTACTGGTATGTGGTATCTTACCGCCGGGCCGCCGAAGACGTCCTGCTGCGAGCTGGTATCCTCCGGCGGGAAGAAGTCGCTGCGGAACTGCGGCATGTCCTCGATGCCGATCAGGTCCGAGTCATCCGACGCGTCACTGCGGAACAAAATCCACCCGTTTGCGTTTGTTTTGGGTCATGGGAAAAGGTTATCGGAAAACAATTTAACTTTAGCTGGCCTGACAGGCCTTTTCACGCATTCCTGACCCGCAAGCGAATGGCCTCGCTTTTATCGTCGATGTTCCACGGACAAAGAACGTGTTAAAACGTGATAGCAATTTTGACAGAAAATAAAAACCGAACTAGAATGCAGTAGAAAGCTGGCGGCATTTCCACGTTGAATTTGGTAGATTTTGGTCCAGAACTTCATCTGGATGCTTAGCCAAGTTGCCAATCGCTAGCGCTTGGTAGCGTATCGTAGTTTTCCCTCTCTGTCACTCTTTCATATTAGTGCGACAAAGACAGTTAGCTGCCTTTCGTTTACGATTGACGATTAAGAGTTAGCGATTGACAACTTGTCTAAGCACCCTGGACGGCTACCGTGTGGTACTCCGAAGAGTAACCTACCTGATGGCATCAAAGTCGGGCGCCTTGAATGTCTCGTTCCAGATGGGATTGGCGCCCTCCGTGGCGTACTTGTTGGTGCCGGGCGCCGCTAGCCCTGCTCGGTTCAGGCCAGAGTCCACGGAGCCGTATTTCGTCATCGATAGTGCTTCTAAACGGCGGTTTAGCCTGAAATATAAATATAGATTGCAGTTGAGAAGTGCATCCTTTAAGGAACAGATTGAAATACATTTTCTCCCTCCCTCAGCCAACTTCACTCGAACCACATAAAACTACAAAAAAAAACAACTCCGAAACCCAATAACGCTCTCAGTAAAATTAATAATAAATAATAATTAACCATGTTTCTGAACAGCAGGTACGGCCACAGCCATAACGTAGTCATTTGTTTTCTTTTAGCCAATAATATGTCGCGGATGTGTTAAGCAGGATTCGGATTGGTCGAATGTAGTTTTATCTCCAACGAACTCACGTCCTCGTCCTAACAATGAAGGTGAGCAGCAGCAGCAGACAGAGGAAAGCCAGCACGGCCGAGAGCGCGGCGAGCACGTATATGGTGAGCTGGCTGGCGTCGGAGCTGGCCTCGGGGCTCAGGTCCGTCACGAAGTCTAGCAGCTGAAGGTCGCGCGTGCGCAGCGCCATCTGGATCGTGAACAGCAGCTGCGTGTCGGCGCGGATGCTGGAATAGACATTGAGTTAAAGCTGGGGACCAATTTTGAGGTACCGGGCCAGGAATAAGTAGGTATATTGCATGGTTAACGGAGATATATCATAAAGCTGACCTGTTTCTTTGGATGGGTAGTAAAAAGCAGCAGTTAACGTTCATGTTTCTTGAGGCGACATATTACGATTTCAAGATGCATTGTGTCTACGAGTATTACAAGTTGAGAAAAGATTATTTTACCTGACAATTTTCAGCGATATATATCGCAGTAGTTAAATCACATTTTTTATTGTGTTGGATATCACCTGGTCGATGCTGCACGTCATGCTGAACGCCGTCGACGTTTCTCGACCCGGGGGCTAACTACCCGATCTCCTCAACCGGGACGGATATGTCGTCTCGGATGAGAGGCGTGTACGTCAGTCTGGTAGATGGTGAACTTCATGCTAAACGCCGTGGACAAAGTGTCATGAGGTCATGACATGCGTCCCTATCGCGAAGTTCTCCGAATGTTGGCCTGGGGACTTACTACTCGATCTCTTCAGCCGGGACGGGTATATCGTTGCGGATGAGATGCGCGCGCACGTCGGTCTGGTCGGGGAGCGCCACGCCGCTGTCGTCGGTGTTGGGCGTCACCTGGTCGATGTTGCACGTCATGTTGAACGCTGTTGAGAACGTGTCGGCGACCTGGGGGTGAGGACAGACTGATATGTAACATGAAGTCTGATAAGCTGTAGCGAAAAGTTTGTACAAGCCTGTGACGCTTATGGATTGGTATACAACTCGCAAAGATGGCATTCGACCGGAAAACTAATAAAAGTAGTAAAGGCAACTTTACTAAAGGTGTTGTCAAATTGAGCATTAAATTATAAATATTAGATGTCATATACCAAAGAAAAACGACCAAGATCACCTATGTCCGAGGTGGGGATCGAACCCACGTACTCAGCTTTCGCGGCTGATGCCTGTACCCCTCGGCCACTCGGTCTTAGCAACCACCGGTCAAATTTCTCGGGTATATGCAATCCCTTACAAGGCTAGGCGCCTTTGACCATTCTCTAAGGGCAAGCACTAACTACATGCCTGCACCTCCTATTTAGAATACTTTACAGTTTTCTAGAATAGCTAGAGAGAGATGGTGCTGCCATCTATTGAACATATTGCGAAAACACAAATCAAATTATTTTATTAACTAAATATTTTGATTTGTACTTTTAATTTTTCTCCAGTAGTCACACTACTTAATACTATATAAATTATAAATATTAGATGTCATATACCAAAGAAAAACGACCATGAGCATTAATCTTTTTCAATGAAAATCTGTATCCTATCTCAAAAGAAAATGAGGAGTTTAGGCTGTGTAAGCCTAAATATTGGAGGATACTCACGAATTCTCTATTCTCTTCAATCTCCTCGACGGTATTGACGAATATGAAGGAGACGCGGTTTTGTGACGAGATCAGGTACACCTTCACCTCCGCTGTGTCCGTCGCTCCGGCTAAACAAATGAACAAACTTGATGTCAATACTTAGGGATTGCAATCCAGCAGTGTTTTCAATCCAGCTGGATTTTTGCTGGATCGCCGTCAATCCAGCTGGATCCAGCGCGGATCCAGCAGGTAGGAAAAATAGCAAAAAAAAACTACTTTTTGCCATAAAACGGGTCGATTATTAATAAAAATATTTAATATAATGAAAGGGAGGATAATACGAGGGCTGTTCCGAAAGTTTTTAGTTGCTCCGGTTCTATTCATGCGATTTAAATTAAATTTATATCATTGTGAGGTACATTTCAATACTTATTATGGTTAGTAAATTTATGCATGTGATGGGAATAGTTTTTTTATTATATTTTTTTTACAAAAAGCTGTTTTGTATGAAATTTAACATTGTATGGAGAAATTGGCAATTTTTGACACATTGAAGCATATTTCGTATAAAAATCTTTGAAAGCTGTACTAAAATATACCCGGGATAAATAATTTAGTTCATTTTGCGTTTTTTAAATTATAATTGAACAAAAATGATTATTGATTGAATGATGATTTTTACAATATTCGAAATTCCAATTTTGGAGTTTACGATTTTTTTCGATGCCTACTCATTTATAATTAAAGAAAAGGATATCACGTAATTTGTACTTAAAAATAACGGAAATATTTTCAATTACTAGTACCTATAAAATAAAATAGTTTTATAAGCGAATGATGTTCATAGCATCTCATTAAAAAAGTGTCTTAAAAACCGGTATCATGGTCATTGGAGTAAGGCTCGACACGTCTTAGTAAAAAAAAAAAAAAAAAATATCTAAAATCTTTACTAAAACAAATTTACACCGCCTAAAGCGTCATTGAAATATCCCTCAAAATGGTGTAAGTTTTATTGAAATCGCATGAATAGAACCGGAGCAACTAAAAACTTTCGGAACAGCCCTCGTAACGCGCAGTTTTGTGAGCGTTATATATTAAAAAACGTAAAAAACAATTAAAAAATAAGATAATTATGAAATTAAAAAACATGACTGCCGTTTTAAGCGAACTGAAAAGTAACAAATAATTCCTTTTTCAGGGTAATTATTGTGAGCGTATCTACATATAGGCGCTTGTCCTATTATTATATATTAAAATGTAGTAGTAGGTTAAGGTAGAGCGAGTTTTCAGATGGTGATATTACGGGTCGTCCCCGGAGCGAAGCTTCAGCCCTATGCGGAGTCAGTTTTTGAAATTCTATCCAATTTTAAACTACACTGCACATTAAAAGGTTTCCAAAAAAAAAAAGTTAAAAAAACACGACTATCAAAATATGTATAGCATTAAGACAAGCGCCTACATGTACGTTTACAAGAATTAACCTGAAAAAGGAATTGTTTGTGACTTTTTAGTTCGCTTAAAACGGCAGTCGTGTTTTTTACTTTTTAATTATTTTATTTATTGGGAACCTTTTAGTGTACCTACCTTTTAGTGTGTAGTGTAATTTAAAATTGGATAGAATTAAATAAAACTGACTCCGCAAACTAATTAAATGTCACTAAAATAAAAGAAGTTTTGGCCAAGATGAGTTGCCACCACATTTAGTAAAAAAATGCGCTGAAGCGTTAACCCTTCCTTTGACACTGCTCATTACCCAGTCTTTTACAGAAGGAACAGTCCCAGGATCTCCTTTAAATTTCAGTTATTAAACCTGTATAATATAAAAAAGGCAATCACAATTAATGTAGTAATTATCGCCCCATAGCCCTTCTACCAGCTTTTTCCAAAATGTTTGAAACCGCTATGTCAAACCGATTATATTCCTTTTGTGAAAAGTTTAAAATATTGAACGATTCTCAAAACGGTTTCCTAAAAGATCCCTCAACATCGTCAGCACTTTTCCAAGTACATAAACGAAGTTTTAAACACAATAAATGACAGAAAATATGCTATTGGTATGTTGATATGAGCAAAGCTTATGATTGTGTTGTACATGACATTTTATTGCAAAAATTATTTGGAATAGGTATTAGAGGCTCAGCTCACAATTTATTCATACCATGCCTTACAGGTCGTGGTACACAATGTGTTGAATTGAAATAGAATGTCACAATTACATCACAGGTACCATACTAACATTTCAATCAGATAAAACGAATATTACTCGACCAATACCCCAAGGCGAGTAAATTTTGTACTCTTTTTGCTGACGACATATAATCTGTAATAATACCTTGCCACAATGAATTAAATTTAAATAATAGCTTAAATACAACCATTCAAAATATCGTAACCAGATTGGATGATCACAATTTAAAGCTTAATTTCAATAAAACCAAACTCATGCAATTTAGACCCTACCAAAAACGTAGCATAAACATAGATTTCTCATTCCGAAGCACTACATTAGAATATGTCCACTCTTTTCCACTTCTAGACATACACATTGATTCAACCATAAGTTTGAAGGAGCACTCGTATTAGTCACGGCCGCCAAGGACTAAGCGCGGGATCGCGGATCCGTTTCAAACACAACGCAAAATAAGTTTATGCAAAAGTTCTAATTGTGCATTTTTTGGTAAACTTTATTTGCGGATCCGCAGCGCTGGATCCAGCACTGGCTGCTGGATCCAGCAGACCAAAAAATGCGCTGGATCCAGCTGGATTGCTGGATGCTGGATCCAGCAATTGCAATCCCTATCAATACTTCATCGACATCAGAATTGAGCGTACAATTACTCGTAAATATCGTTTTATTGTGACCCTAGAATTATTCTAGCAATCTGTTGTTAAACATCAATCTGTCCAGTAGAGGTATGGCTATTGGTAGAAGCTCGTTGATTGGCATAACATAACTTTTTAGAAGGTAATCTGTTATGTGTAGTGATTGAAAGCAATTCATGTCACTTAAGGTTCAAACGTAATGTTTGTCATTGATTTAGTCCATTTCCAATCACTAGTCATCCCTGATGTAAAAACATGGTAGGTACCCACCTTCTGGTTGACCTATCTCCAGTGACAGTGTGACTTGTAATTTTTGGGACACACTGAAATTTAAAAATCTTGAGTATTTAAGGTATCCACCTGGATCCGTGGAATGTCGAACTCCAACATGCGGTGCATGTTGGCGGTGGGCTGTATCTGCAGCGTCAGCGCGCCCGTCGGCTGGTTCAGCTGGAAGACCAGGTCCCGCACTGTCTCCAAGCTCCCGCCTTCTATGAGATAACACCCTCACCTGGATCCGCGGCCTCTACGTCGAACTCGAACATGCCTTGCATGTTGGCGGTGGGCTGTATCTGCAGCGTCAGCGCGTCCGCCTGCTGGTTCAGCTGGAAGGCCAGGTCCCGCGCTGTCTCCAAGCTGCTGCCCTCTATGAGATAACACCCTCACCTGGATCTGTGGCCTCTACGTCGAACTCGAACATGCCGTGCATATTGGCGGTGGGCTGTATCTGCAGCGTCAGCGCGCCCGTCTGTTGGTTCAGCTGGAAGACCAGGTCCCGCGCTGTCTCCAAGCTGCCGCCCTCTATGAGATAACACTCTCACCTGGATCCGTGGCCTCTACGTCGAACTCGAACATGCCGTGCATATTTGCAGTGGGTTGTATCTGTAGCGTCAGGGTGCCTGTCTGCTGGTTCAGCTGGAAGGCCAGGTCTCGCACTGCCTCCAAGCTGCTGTCCACCTGCATGCTGCCCTCCACTATATGGTACGTGACGGGAGCGTTCTCCGAGTGGGTGGCCTGGGAAAGCATGAAATTGTGATTTAAGTATTCTCCAACAAAATCTTTGACAAGACATCACTCGCAGCTAGGAGACAGGGTCTTAACTGTGCTTGGTTCTATTTTTATTATAGTGTAGACATGACATTGGTAGATCCTTACTTTAATTTCGCAGAATTTTTCATAGTCAAGTCAATAAACTTACCGAATTGGTTGCAAAAAGCTATGAAGCGTCTGATCGAATGAGTCTACGATCAGACGATAAGATGTCATGTTTCTCATAACATAATTATAGTGTAGGCAAACCACTCACCTGTACAGTCAGCAGCTCCCTGCCAATCGTGTCCAGGGTTGAGATTCCTGCAGTATAAAGGTTCCTCGCGAAGATCGGCCGAGGGTTCGCCTCTCGAACCTGGTACAAATCATTTCAATTAAATCTTTGAAAACCTGGCTACTAACAATTTAATTTATATTAATTTTTACCATGTTTGTCTGGTCTCTTATATCATGGCTTATGATCAGTTCATTCTGTAGCAAAAGCCTGATACCACTTAGGTACAGTCCCCATCAGATACGTGGCAGCGAACAAAGTGGGCATAAATATCGGAACACGACTCTATTGCCAAAGCTTTACGGTGCATTTATTATTGTACCTGGTATTGTGTAGGTACATGTTTATGATGTTAACTGTTCGTTAAAGGTGAGTTTTGTACACTAACTACCTATATAAAGCGTGTGTAATTGATACGGGCGAATATTTTAATAGCGATTACTATGGTGAACCTGTTTACATATTTTTTTTAGGAAATTAAGTATTTTTTTTAATATAAATAATTGAGCACGCAATGTATTGCATCCACTGATAGCCACATTAATTAATGTAGACATTAGTATCTAAACGTCATACGAGTGTCATGTCAGTTGGACGGCGTACATTACTGCTGGGTTGCACTTTATAGCTGGATTAATTATTCGCCCGTATAAAATACACACGCTATGCATATTACCTACTTTTATTGATCTATATTAGCTAGCCTTTAATACATGAATTATTGATAATTCTCAAAAAAAATCCTCGATGATAGTAGACCCTTACATTGACGGTAACGGTGAGTAGCGACCCCTGGGTGACCGTGCCACCGGGCGAGTTGCTGGCAGCCACCACCAGCTGATGAGACACGGCCTCCTCACGGTCCAGCGCTCGGACTACCCTCAGCAGGTTTGTTGACGCGTCCAGCTCGAAGTAACCTTCGCTGTTGCCATCTATAATGGTTGAGTTTTTAAGAAATGGGGTTAGGGATTATAATTGCCTCACTTTTCTCAGACACATCGTTCTGAATTCTGATTAAAATTTAATGCGAAATTAGGTATGTATCAGATGATGAACTCTGGTCCCGTGTGTCCTCTGACGTTACAAGCATGATTGTGTAATCGGGAAAGTGACGCAATATACGATGAACGGTAAAAGCGATTTGATCATACTAGACCTCTCTAAATGTCTATTTCATCACACTTGTTGTGCCAACATAAAAAAAAAACTTGCTTTCTAAAAGCGCCATTGCTTGCATGCATCGCGGGCCTAATAGAAAAGTGAAATTCCCTTTCTGTCTTACAACTTTTTTTGCCCGCAAGTGTGATAAAAAACATTGTATGCATCACGGTCGGTAAGAGGCACACTAATTCGAGTCATTAAAAAGTAACTTCTAACACTCTCGTTAGTAATACCGTACTTACCTCCCTAGATGCACAATGTACTATTATCAATTGGTTTTACCAGCTATCCTGTAGTAGATGGGGTAGCAATCGTCATCACAGCGGTAGTTCTTCAGATCCTCTGCAAGTGGGAGCTGCTGAGGATCCGCATTTACTTCTTGTTCTGTAAAAGATAACAGTTTTGTCAATATTATATAGCAAGACTGTGGCTTTTCGTAACACATTTGTTTGATTAATAGCTTACAAGAAATATTTCTGTAACATCGAGTGTTACTTTTTGGTTACTCTGGAGAAAACTTACCCATGAACGCAACAGTGTACGTGTCCTGTATGAAAATGGGGTCAGCCAGCGATGGTACGAAGACCACATTAAGGATAGTGTCCGTGGAACGTGGGCCAGGGTCTGTGCCCCGATCAGTCGCCCTGATCGTTACCTACATGAACATTTAAGACTGCTTAGTATGGGGCGGGTAAAGAATTACGTTTTCATCAAATTTTCATTGTTAGGAAGAATGATCTACATGATTATTTGATTATCTTGACTTACTTGGAACTCCCTGACGTCTTCTTCGAAAGTCTGACTCAACCTCAGCTCGCCCCGGTTGTCACCGAGATTGTCAATTTCGAAGTATTGAATGGCATTAGCTGTTAAATAAACAAATTCTTAGTTAATTTTCATCACGCAATATGGGCCTTCTCCCTGAACCGGACTGTTTGACATTTTTATTTTATAATGTTTTTAAGGCTTGAAACGGTCTAGTGTGAAATTAAGGGAACAAGCAGGAATTTGTACAATTCATTTTATGCTATTAGGAGTGTATGTTAAGGTAGGTATCCGAGGGTTATCATAAAGGTATCTAAAGCGTGACGTGCATGTGAACGTCCACCATATAATATGGCATTCGCCGCTGGCAGGAGGCGTGGGTCTAGGAACAAACTTGTATGAAAGTCTTATGCGTCGGTGGCATTGATTGTTATTCGTAATGGCGGTCGATGACTCACCATTGCCCACGATAGAGAAGTCAACCTCGCCGGCGTGCAGCCCGTCCTCGTCAGTGGCATGCAGGTTCTCGAGGAACGTGTCTGCCACAGTCACCAAAGCTCCATTGGCTGATCGCTCCTGCACAGTTTTATACAGTGTGTAAATCTAATACGGGCGATCAATTAAACCAGGCATGGGATTCATTAGTGTGATCATGGATTACAAGGTTTTTTCAAAATTACTCTTAATTATGACCCCACAATTTTTTTTAAAGATTATCGGAGCAGCAATGTAGGTACGAACATTTGTTATTGTTGATATGGCAGTTATGTCATCTGCTTTTGAAATTAGCTGTCAACGAGTGTTTAACTCGCGTACGTTGCTCTACATTGCGCGCCGAATTATTTTGTATGAAAAATTTTGTTGCTCTTATTTTATGTAAAAGTTATTAGAATGTACTTATTATGTCGTAAACTAATACCCATTAAGAGCTTCGCCCGTATTAGACTTACACCCTGTATAATAGCACTTCGGTTTCTCTTTTATTTTCACCCATTTCCTCAAGGGATAAGTTTGCCTTTAATGTTTCACTAATGTCCTCTATAATAATAATAATAATAATAAATCTCTTTATTTCGGACAAGCATACATCCATAGGTGTTAGTAGTACACAGAGCAAGGGACAACCTTAACCTAGTGTTAGTGAATATTCATATTCAATCAAATGATAACTAAAATAAAAACAGGATTAAGATAAAATTAAATAAAATTAAAATTAAATTAAATTAAATTAAATCAAATTAAATTAAATTTAAAACATAGAACCACCAGCTATCTCATTTAAACTACAATCTGAGCTACACTTTTAATTTGCTCAGTCCAGTGTTTGAGCATCGGACAGTCATATCTTTCAGCAATGCTTTTTAAAATGCTGTTGGGACTATGTCTTACGCGGCTTAGTAGGGAGACTATATTTTTTAGTAGACTATAACAATGCTTCTGTTTTTTATACAATAAAGTTTTATAGGGGTGTTAGAAATGAAGAGCCTATGTGACAACGCAGGCAATTTAAAATGAACTTTCGAAGATGAAGTCGAGACTTATGATTGGTTTTAAAGATTCATGTAGGTCAAAAGGTTAGAGGATTTCTGCTGTTGTACCAATTTATTCTAAACGGGTTCAAATTAAAAGCCTAGTAGGACTGTTGCTGGATAGTGGACACGGACTTCCCGGAGACAGCGAGATGGGTTTTAAGCTCCGCAACAGATAAGTGAAGATTATATTGCTACCTCATAAGATCTTCTACTGGACATGGCAGCAATCGACCACACTTGCTATTCTAATGCGTATAATTTTATCACATTCGTCGTCGAGACCCTGGGTCCGTGGGGCTCTGAGTCTCTTCAAAGAATTTTCAAAGAGAACCCAAAGATACCACAGGAGACGAAAGAGCTATCAGCTACCTCGCTCAACAGTTCAGCCTCGCGATCCAGCAGGGTAATGCTGCTACCATCATGGGTACCATCATTTGTATATTTTGTCAAATAAATGTTATCTTAATGCGTATATTTTTTAAGTACCTTTACTTTTTTTAATAGATTACCTTGGAAAGCCGCACCGTGGTCCCCGTGAGAGGGAACACGAACTCTGGCGCATGGAAGTTGTAGGGTGCGATGGTGACCTGGTACCACTCGAAGGAGTCGAGCATTGGGTCGCCGTGATCGTATGCCTGTGTACATAACACATTTACTCATTTCTGTAATATCTAACTAGAGACAAGATTGTGAAGGGCGAGGATTTTTTTTTCTAGTTTATCTTCCTTGATATGAAGAACTACCGGAACCACATTTGCATATATTGGGAAAATCTGTCTTGATACCGCCACCCGTTTTCTTTCTGGGTGAAGGTACTCTTCAATAAATTAATGACCAGTCTTTATCGACCCTTTGTCGACTCTTACGACATCCACAGGAAGAGTTGGAGTGACAAACGTATTCTTACTGCCGTCACCATTGCGACTTAAAGTTGCCATTCACATGTAATCCAAAACCTGACGGCCTCGAATTTTCAAATAATGAAAATGAAAATAGTTTATTTGCCAAGGTAACCACTAAAATAATTGAGACCCTGCGTCCTGCGCTAGGAAACCCTGTGTTACAGGACCCAGTTTCAATAATGGGAAAACCAGCTTTAGTACTCACCCGAATATGCACTTCATACGTGCCCCAATACCCCCTCAAGTCCATGGTCGTCTCCAGCTCCCCCCGGAACTCCCACAACTCCTCGTTGGGCACCGTGATGATGGTGAACAGCTCTGGCACGTCCAGCTCTCGGTCCAGGGCTCGGTGTCCCACCACCTAGTGGAAAGCACGTGTAATACTCCATGTTGTGTAACAAGCTTATGATAAATCTAGTTCAAATAGGCAATGAAAGCAATTGAAGAATTTATGAATACCGCTATACTATCACGAATATCACGACGACGTAAGCCTATTGGAAAGAGTGGTTTATAAATTGAATCCTAAAAATGTAAATAATAGTGTTTCAATATTTAGATGTCTTATAGCAAAGAAAAATACCGAAGTTTATTAACGCTGGAGGTGGGTGGAACCCTGGAGCGTTGGTAAACTTCGTTATTTTTTCTTTCGTACATGGCAATTAATATTTAAATTTATAGGTATACAATAGTCACTACTTAAAATATACAACTCAAAACATATCTAATGAAACAATTTGATTGGATCCACAAAATATGAATTAATAGTTATTAGTAACTTTCACTTTGGAATTTGAACGGTACAAATCAAAAGCAACTATAGTAGTTCCTTTTGAATTGCTTCGTAAATATCATCTTACACTACGTTTGAACTTAGAATACCCTTCGGATCCAAGAAAAAGACGGAAGGCTTGGGCTACACCGGCGACACACGATAAAGCAGGACACCAGTATTACCTTAGTATGTTCCGAAGGGTTTTCTATGTTCAAACGGAGTGTAACGTTATGTACCTCATTCGAAATTAATGATTAAACGACGAATTACCTCGTAGGAGACCCGCGAGTTGTTGGTGTAGATCTCGTCGCGGTCGTGCGCGTGTATGTCTGGGGACAGCCGGACGCCCTGAGAGTAGGGGTTGATTAGTTTATCATACATACAGAGTAAAAAAAAAATTGTGTCCATAATAGTATTTCACATAAACATCACAACATCAGCCTATCTCAGTCCACTGTTAGACGTAGGTCTCTCCCATTAACTATGCGTAACAGACGCATTAGGATGCCCATAATCGCCACGCTGGGCAAGCGGCACTTACGACACATGCGAGAAGAGTTGGGGTGGTGACGAATGTATTCTTAGATTTCTTACTGCCGTCACCACATGGCCCAGTTTATCATACATGCAGATAAAATAGTGATATTCATTGGAATTCCAGTTCTAGTGGTCCGTAATGGTATTTCGTAGAGGCGCTAATGCCTGACACAACCCCAAGAAACGACATTTGCAATCATAATGCCCTAACAATAAAGTTGACAGCAGGGCGTTGAAAATCGGGTCTAAACATGTCGATCATTGGGATTGGCATTTGGTATGTGATATAATGATTACACTACAAACCACTATGAATGGATCATTTCCGAATTTAATAAAGGCATCAAGTCATTTTAGACATGTTTATATAACCTCCGTGCCATCCAGACAATAAAAATAAATAGTGAATTTTGAATTCACAGTGTAAGAAATAGAATAGAATTTATTTTGTTTGACGAGACCTTTTATAAGACTCTCGGGTTTTTTTAAGCACGTTTCGTGATTTGTCCAAAAAGTTCAATTCTAATAAGCGGTACATCCTTTCCTCTCAAGTAATAGTGTCTCTTTCGAATGATGTGGTTTATGGGAGTGCCGGTAAGTACTTACCCCCTTATTCATAAACGTCTGCTAACTTAACAAGCCGCTGATAATTGTTTGTCCCTTTTGCTCTCATGGACACTTTGTTAAGACCGAAGGGTCAAACAATTATTAGCGGCTTGTTAAGTTAGCAGTCGTTTATGAATAAGGGGGTTAGAGTCTTACTCCCTTATTCATAAAAGTCTCGTCACTTAACAAGCCGTTAAGAATTGTTTGTCCCTTCCGGTCTTATAATAAGTCCATAAGAGGAAATGGGACAAATAATACCCAGTTAGCGGCTCGCTAAGTTAGGAAAAGCTTATGAATAAGGGGGTTAATCATTAACTGTTTGTTACTGAATGAAAGAGACAGACCTGAGTGAGTCCTTCGGAAATAGACCAGCTGGTGGTGTCGGGCGACGGCAGCTCCGGCGCATTGTCGTTCACGTCCAGCAGGATCACCAGCACCTCCAGGGCCACGGTGTTGCGGGTTCCCTCTGAAGCATCAGGGTGCTTAGCCAAGTCGCCAATCGCTAACGCTTAATCGTCAATCGTAAACGAAAGGCATCTAACTCTCTTTGTCGGACTACTCGCACTAATATGAAAGCGAAAGGCACACAGACACAGAATATATAAAGTACAGAAGCTTCACTGCTTTGATGTTCACAAATGCCGGCTTTTTATGTGCCTACACAATTATTATTATCAAACAAAACGGCGCGCGAGGCGACGCGAGCAGCTGAAATGGGCCGTATTGCGTGGCGGAAAGGTCGCTTATAAGCCGCACGCCGTCGAAAACAGGGTTGTCAATTATTGAAAACTAATAAAAATAACGAACGGCGCTATGAGGCGTCTGACAAATACATTACTGCAATGATATATATCTACGGCGTTAATAGCATTCGTCTTGATAGCTAATTCAACAATTTAGTTCATGCGTGATTATAGAATTTACCTACGCATTTCATACACGTGATTCAAAGATATTTGTCTCAACTTGCGCGCACCTTCTTTGTGCTTCGACCGCGTGTGCCTGGGCGGCATTGTTTGAGGTGTGAGTGAGATAGTAACATTAGTAATACGACTTTGCTAACTTTAGGTGAATATCCATCCGAATAATCCTGATAATAACACGAACATTCTAAAAATATCTGTAGGCAGTATGTGAGG
>JALPQI010002947.1:0-81024 GCA_025490895.1 Thaumatotibia leucotreta | reverse complement strand
TCGCTGTTCTAACCTCCCACTCTACGAAATTCGATCGGTACACAAAACGTGATTGGTTGATTTCGTAGAACGGGCGCTAGAACAGCGAATGCTCCTTTGGTTTAAACGCACCATAACGCTATGACAATAGAGGTGTGCTCAGATATTTGTGAGCACTCTGGCCGCTCCAATACAGGGCGTCTCAAAGTTTTAGGACATGAAGGGGAAGTAAATATTGTAGATTTTGCTGAAAGAAGACTTAATTTTATTTTGAAAATTAAATAATACTGCATTAAAAAAAATCCAAAAAAATTTGCTTTTTCTAGGCATTGAGTGTACTTTAATACGAAAAAAAAAATGTCGTGTTAAAGTAGGCTTGGAATGAGGTTGCCCATTCTGTATTTATCAGTATAATCAGTACCTCATCAGGTAGGTATTCATTTTTAACCGACTTCAAAAAAAGGAGGAGGTTCTCAATTCGACTGATTTTTTTTTTTGTTTTTTTTCTTTTTTTTTTTGTTGTATGTATGTTACCTGATATCTCCGAGAATAGTGAACCGATTCTAAAATTTCTTTTTGTGATCGAACGTGTATTACCCCGAAATGGTCCCATTGGCACCAAGTTGGGGTCTGATGATGAGATCCTGGAGAAATCGAGGGATTTCTTCAAATGTTATAGGTACATGTATGGCGCTTTTGGTAATTTTCATTCATTTACAAGAATTTGCATTCAGAAAGTAGGATTTGAGGAAACCAATGATGGAAACAAATCGGGAATCTTGGAGAAACCGGTTGAAGTCGGTTTTTTTTAAATTTTTAATTTGGTGATTATTAACTAGTTTTATCCTACCTGATTAGAACAAAAAATTAAAACATGTATAAGAAAATAGACACGGGTAGATTGGAAATAGTTTATTTTGTTTGACCCTGTCGTTCACTATGGGACTCATTAGGAGGCTCAGAGTCACTCAACGAGCGATGGAGAGGGCAATGCTCGGGGTTTCTCTGCGAGATCGCATCAGGAATGACGAGATCCGCAGAAGAACGAAAGTGACTGACGTAGCCCGAAGAATCGCCAGGTTGAAGTGGCAGTGGGCTGGCCATATTGCCCGGAGGACCGATGACCGGTGGGGTCGGCGTGTTCTCGAATGGCGACCACGCACTGGACGGCGCAGCGTGGGAAGGCCCCCCACAAGATGGAGCGACGACCAGTGGCCTATACCACAAAACTTTACAAGCGTACAATTCTACAAAATTGTATAAATTCCTATACAAAAAGTTGACAATTTTGTAGAATTGTATGCTTGTAAAGTTTTGTGGTATAGGGGCCTGGTAAAGGTTGCGGGTGTCCAATGGATGCGGACAGCTCACGACCGATCTTTGTGGAACTCTCTGGGGGAGGCCTATGTCCAGCAGTGGACGTCAATCGGAAAGATCTACCCTTTTTGCTAGTTTTCATATTAATATTTCTAACATGAGGTTATGCTAACATTGGCTGACTCGCAACTACCCTTTTTGTCCTTTTTAGGGTTCCGTAGTAAATTAGTTCCGCCATGTCCGTTTGTCTGTACGCAGCATAGCTCCTTGGCCATCATAATTATAAAAAATCAAACTAAAAGTGTAGGTTTTCTTGTTTAATAACAATTAACATAAATTGTCTTGAGTATAATTACTAACAAAAGCCCTTTTTTTAAATCCCTCCAAAACCAGAATCTGACTGTACCTTTTAAAAATTTATCATGACCACAGACAAGAACCAGAGTGTTTAGGCTAAGTGCATACATATCATATCAATTTAAGGCCATATACATAATAAAAATAGGATATTTCTTACAATCAGTACTAGATTTGGTACATGTACAGTCGAAGACAAAATAAGGGGTATACAAAAACGTTCAAAAATATGTCCCAGTGCACTCTAATTCTGTGTAATAAGAACGTCGTAACATATTTATGAACGGATTCTTTCGATACTTATTTTTGCACTTGACTGTACCTATACATATTAACCACGCCGACTAAGCGGTAGGATAAAATAGACAAAAAAAGTTTTTTTCCGTGTACCTCCCGTACTAGTAAAGTGGGGGTGATTGTTTTATTTGACTCTAATGTAATAATATAGTGTGGGTGGGGATTCATTGAATAGGTTATTTAAATATTTATCGCGCGGGTTACTCAAGTAATTTCAGTCGATAATTGCTCGACATGTATCGATCCATTTAGACCATCCATTCCATCCATTACTTAAATTATGTGAGTAACCCGTGTGATAAATATTTAAATATGTTTGAGTCTCACGTTAGTTATAATTCTAAAATTGAATAGGTTTTAGAAAAAGAATAGGTAAAGGTCCCAGTTTTTTTTCTAAGTCAATATTTTCTGAGGTAATACGCTTCAACGCGCATGCCACGAAGATGCGCTCGCGCACGTGCTACACAGGCATCGGGTGTGGCTTGGCCTTTAGTAGGCTCCGTCGATGTCAACATACATGGTGTAAATCTAATTCGGGCGGGAGTTAGTACCAGTGGGCATTAATAGTGCAAAAGATAGGGTCTAAAAACTGCCTACATTTAACTTTAATTTAGAATTACAGTAAAATTATTATCAGAATCATACTCATAACTTCTATCACTATCGTACAGCAATATTCGCTTATCGGGTTCGAATCCTGGAGAAGGCACTTTATTTCTGGTACCCACCTCACAAGCCCTAATTGAGCTTACCGTGGGACTAGGTCGATTTGTGTAAGATGTCCCACGATATTTATTAATATTTTATTATTGGCTATACAAAAAAGGACAAAAAGGGTAATTGCGAATCAGTCAATTTAAGCATAACCCCATGTTAAAAATATTAATATGAAAACGAGCAAAAAGGGTAGATTTTACCGAACTTACTTAGTTTTACCCTACCCAGAAAATATTACATGCTAGACAAAATATAATGTACGGAACGGGTACTTTGGAACATGCTTAAGTTAGTTTACCCACCCAAAATATGAAAACGTGACTTTTTTATATAGTTAAAATATTTACGGTACCTAAGACCTATAGCGACAATGTCGAAAATTCGAAGCAATTATCTCTCTTACTCCAATTGATAATTAATGAGAGATACTGAGACAGATACTTCGACTTCGATTCTCGTTGTTTGGGGTAGGCACTTTCGACATCAATAAATCCACCCTCTACAGGAAAAATATATCATTTACGATTTTAATCTCCAACATGTAGCTCACAGTTTATATTGTTGTTGAAATAAACAACTGTCCAGTTGCTCTTAATGTGTGATGTGATTGTGTCAAACATGGCTGATTTGGAAGAAACAAAAGTATCGCTTTTGGAGAAGATAACTATGTGTTACCGTGGATTTGGTGTTTACATGTAATATCTATAATCAGGTTTGTACTCATACTTAATAATTTGTGAAATTTTAATTTCTCGTGTCAGCACAAAATATAATTCATTCACTACATTAAAATAATTGATAGACAGATGGATAGATTCATTTATTTCTTCATGAAAATGAAATGTTATTTTTAACAAAATAGCACAAATTCACAAAAAGATCTTCAAATATAGGTATATAACATAATAATAATAAAACAAATTCTAAAATGTCAATGCATAATTTAAATTAATTACAATTTATGTTCAATTTAGAATCAAAATGTCTAATCTAAGAATATAACAATGTCAATATAAAAAAATCGTGTCAAATAACGTATTATATATCTAGTAAATTATAAAAGTAACCCATAATTCATATTAGGTACTATTTTGCCATAGTATTTTTTTCAATGTATTCGCCTACAGAATACAGTGAATTCGTCGAAAGGAATTCTTTCGCTAGTTTTTCAAATAATGTCGTCAGAGGTTAGGTACATTTCTGATATTGTGACCATTATGGCCATTAAGAAAATGTATAAAATACCAAAATTCAATAAAACATATAAAAATAGCCAAACAAGGAAAAATACTTAAATAACTATACCTACCTATCTTATGTCTACATGTAGTTACTATTATATTTCGAGCTACTTAGGTCATAAAAATAGGTAGGTAGGTACCTATATAAAAAAACTCTTATAACTAACAATAAAACTAAAGTATTTAAACAAAATAGCACTTAGGATATAAAAATAAACTTAAAATAGCTAACAAAAAAAAAACAATCACATTATACTATCACATACAACACGTACACCAGGAAAAAGTTTTATCACATCATCGAGAACAGTCTGACTTCGTATCTCACCAAGTACATAAGCGTGCATTTGCTCTTTGAATTCCCTTTTCGCTAAATCCAGCTTTTCTTTGTTGGCAGGAGTGGGGTTGTACTTGTGTACCTTCGTGGCGCGACCCGTCTGTTTCTTCAGCTGGTCCAGAAGCAGCACTCTACCAGGTCGAGGCTGGACGTACGGCATCCCTGGTACAGGAACGTGGAACGGCTTATAAAACGACGCTGCGATGACCACGAATTCCTCAACCAGCAGCAGCGCTTCAAAAGCATCAGCCCTTTCCAGCTTTACTTCAATCATCTTAAGACGCTCAGCGACATCAGAAGCCCTTCTGACCAACGGGTGCATTAGGTTCATCCGCTGGGTCGACACGCAAACTGGCAAGTTCTTCAAGCTTGACAAGAGTGAAGAGACGATAGACTTCCTCCACTCCTCTTTTGGCGGCTCGACCCAGCTGATGTCATATCTTCTAACCTCGCCGAGATCTTTAAGATGGCAGTTGAAAGCTTCGATGACGTCACAGTACTCCTGCCCCAATCGCGATGCCTCTGGTTCCGTGGCTTGATCCAACCGTGTCCTCAATCCAGTCAGGTGTGAGGAAAATGCATACGCCTTGCACGAAATCGGCACACCAGCGTAGACATGTTCGTAGTCAAAATCTGGAGGAGGACAACGCTCGGTGCAGAACCATTCCACTGGTTCCCTTGAAGCTTCGATTGGCGTCCCTGAAGGCATTCCCATTATCTTCTTAGAGAAGTCTTTAGGCAGTACTTCACCTTTGCCGGGTGGCAACACAGACGCCCACTCTATTTCTTTTTTATTCTGAGCTTTCCATAAGTAAAGCAGATGTTCCTTTAATTTCTCGCATTTGATTTCTTCACAATGCTTTGTGAAGGCTGTTAATCGTCTGTTCACTTGGAAAGCCCGGAAATTGATGCGATGGAGGTCATGTATCGTCAATAGTTTGTCTTGTTTGACAGACTTCGTGGGTGGTATATGCCCTGAGGAAACTGTTGCATTTGATGTGACGTCATCAGTCTTGTCATCTGGCTTGACTAGCAACATCCTGCAGTCATCTAGTTGCTTCAGCAGATCATTCAGTTTTTCCTCACTGTAATGATCTCTGAAGCCGGCTCGGCAAAGTTCTTCTTCAGCCTTTTGTATGATCCTCTCCTTGGACTCAGGATCATCGGTGCCAGCAATATCCGCAGCCATTTTTGTGAGGAAGTTACTCGTCGCAAGTCCTAACGATGCTGGTGGCCACTTGTCGTCCTCGAGCGATGTAGCTTTCTCTGACATGTCACTCGAGCTATTTTCTTTAGCATTGCAACCGAAGCCGATTTCTCGTAGCCATTTCTCATGGTAATCCAACAGAACAAGTTCTTCAAGGAAAATGGATCCCATCTCAAGTTCATGAAGAAGGTTGATTGCTGTTAAAATGGCCGCCCTCGAGTCAATGCTTTTCCTTTCCTGCGTTAAAGTTCCACTAGATCCCGACGCCTCGATGTTTGACACTTCGAATCCGGTGGAAGACATGTTTGAACGATTGTAGCACAAAGTAAAATAACGGCGAAATGCGTGTGTGCACTACCGTGGATGGATACGAGTGAGATAAGCAAAAACTTGAAAACGGCGTCCCTCGATGGTGGCGTGGGGTTGAATGCGGGGGTTTTTTGTGTTGTGGGCGTTTTGGTCTGAGTGGAGGGAAAAGGGTCTATACCTGCGCTTGCGCACAGGGTGGTTTAGGTGCATTTTTATCGTGATTATATCTAGTTTGCACAAAATCGATCACAACATAGCAAGCGTGTTTGACTATATTTTAACTACACACAAATAAATAAACTTTACGAGATTAAATTGTGTTTTACTTTAGAATTACTTAGGTATTCTTGATTTGAAACAAGTTAGGTACTCTCAACCCTAGGCATATTACAACCCAAGGTACATAATTATGTAACCTTAGGCTACTATAGAAGCATGTTAAAATTACAAGTAGTGAGAAGTTTCTTACAATTTATTTATTTAGCTATTAAGGACTTCAACAGCAATTACAAATTACTTAGTCTATGAATATAAACAGTAAACAAAGCCAATTAAAGGTTATGCACAACTAGACAGTTAAAGTACCTACAATTGCAAACCGCAAGTCAAGTGGGTACTGCATTACAAAAACAATGATTTATAACGTTTCTTTGACATGGTTCCTCAGTGGCCTAGGGTTCGAATTGGTTGACTTGACTATAGTAATAGTTCGAGTAGTACTCGAAATAAATTTCACTTTCGAAATGTAACCTACAAGTAAATATGTGTACCTATACTGTAATATATTGACATCTATTCTAATACAGGGTGGAAAGGGACGACGTTCCTTCCCGCTACTGACCGAGTCTACCAACCATTACGATGAACTTTCATTAAGGGACCAACATCGAAAGCGTACATGGAAAATTGACTTTTCCATACTATTGAACTCTAACAAATCACTCACTTTGTATGAGTGGTTAATTTTTTTTTTCAATATTTCGATGTTGGTCGCATACTGAAAGTTCATCGTAATGGATGGTAGACTCGGTCGGTAGCGGGAAGGAACGTCGTCCCTTTCCACCCTGTATATTGACATTAAAATTTTATCCAATGACATGTAATGAAAATCTATTGTGCGTCATATACTGGCTGATTGTGAAGAACTACAAAACTACTGTACACCCTTTATAACTACTCACTTTCATACAATAAATTATTTGAATTTGAATTTGTAGTCAGGGCAACTTTAACCTATATTAACTGTCAACCAAATACATTATAAAAAAGTCGGTTTTTATTATGGTCGGCATTTCATGTGTTCACTAAGTTCACTTCCACGTGCTTAATTACTTTTACTCATAATATACGTTAAGCCTAATAAAAATGGTAGGCCGTTATTTGGACTGGACCTATCAGGAATTGACTCAGGTCGTTTAAAAACAATAAAAGGCTGTTTCAAAATCTCCGAACAAATATATTCATCACATAAATATATGTATGGTCACTATCTTTCTTTGACATAAATATATCTCGCATTTATTAAGTATGTGTATATCCGGTGTATTACCAAACTGCGTTTAATTTGTTTTATTAGGTGGGTAATATCGATACGATACGATACGATACGATCATTTATTCATAAAAATAAAATTTTTACATGTCAAGTTCTTAATTACATAATTTCTTAATTTACATGATTGTCAATAAATAGATACATATCATCATTAACCAGTTTTGTAGAGTACCTTATTCTTCCTAACAGCTTTAGAAGCCCTAGGTATGCTTGTCTACCTAGATAAAAACCTGTACTTAATGTATGGTTTCTATATACATATTATACAGACATAAGTATGTATATCTGTAATGTATGGTTTCTGTTATATTGTGTGCACATGCAGCGCCCTAAAGGTGGATTTAGACCACACGAGCGAATGCTCATTATATCCCCCACTCTGCGAAATCAACGAATTTCGACAAATTACGTTTTGTGTAATGAACAAACAAATTTCGCTCGTTTGGTCTAAATCTACCTAGAGTGTTACCGCAACGACCCATACGTAAATAGCAGTCACGGTGTTCAAAATTATCTGAACATGCACTAACACGATGAGAATAGATATTTGTGACCACCCTGGCCGCTTGGATATATCTGATGCCCACTGTGGGTAAACTAACTTAGCGCTGCCAAACCACCTTTTCCGTTTTAATGAATATATTTGGTCTAGCTTGTAATTTTAAGCGTAGGGTAAAACTGAATACGTTCGATGTAATCTACCCTAAGGCTTGTCCTCGAAATAAAGTATAGCCATCGTAAAATTAAAGGGTCAGTTGCAAATAAAATGTACATAATTAAAGACAACATTTTACGTCATAATTTTGGCGTTACAAAATCTTTTTTTGTGTAAAAAGGGCGACAAATATCAAAATTTCTATGAGCGATCAATAATACGGACATAATAATGTCTTTTGGAATTTGCCCCTTTTACTACTGCAGGTTGTTGGAAAATCAATATTATTTCCGTTGTCTTGTTTTCTGTTGTCACGTTTTTAGTTGCTGTTTTGAGTCAGTCCTATATAAAAAAAATCCGATGCAGTTGCATTTCTTTTTCAAGCTAGATTTTAATGCATACATGAGAAATTGAAAACAAAACATCATCTGATACAAAAATCACAACTCCGTCACGTTTTTTTGGGGACACAAAATAAGACAACGAAAAGAATTTTGATCCTGGAAGCACATAGTTTGTACGACTAACTTTCGAAACACAATTGACGCAGACGTGATTTTTGTTAAATTAGAACCTTTACTATAATCTGCGACTTCTAAGAATTAACAGTTATATTATTATATTAATCCTTATTATTCTTATTAATATAAGGGTAAGACATAATTTTTTCGATAGCCTTAACGTCATAGATATAAGGCTCATTTCTTAACTGTTAAAAGTTCAATATTAGAAATCCCAGACGTGTAGGTTTGGTCCAGCTTGTAATTTTAAGCGTAGGGTAAAACTCGATTTGTTCGATACAGTCTACCCTATTTGTACGATTTCTATATTATTAATACTTTTAACGTCCGGTTAATCTAGAAGTAGCTCGTTTGCAACTACCCTTTCTGTGTGATTTTATGTATGCCAAAACAGTTTTAGTAGCATCCATGTAAAAATATATACACAAACAAATAAACGCCCTTGCCGGGACTCGAACCCTGAACCTCTAGTTTCTTATACCCTACCGATATCACTGACTGAGCTACATCGTCAAATTGTATTCTTACTGCCGTCACAATAACAAGTTGGCTCGCCAGACTATATATTTCACAGGGATTTGTTACTTCATTTTAGAGAGCCATTGTTAACCCTTCACGGCGTCGTTTAAAGTTGCCGACAATCAACCACAGAGTCACAGAGCGAACCACGAAGTGTTACCCTGTCACACTTATGTTCGAATTCACGAGTGCAAAAGAGAGGTAACACTTCGTTCGTGATTCGCGGTCGAGCCCCAGACCCCAGTCACTTTGTATTGTAATATACGTTTTATGGCCAATCTCTGTTGTAAACTAGTAATAATTGCTTCAAATATTCGCTTGAAATTTTACGAGTTCTCAGAGGGTAGATTAATTACATAACAACCTTTAATTTTAGACAAAGTTGGTTCTATTCATTTACAGCCCTTCAACACGACCGGGTCCAAGCGACAAACGTCGTGATCAACTATTTTTAACACCTCCTCCCTATCTCAGTCCACTGCTGGACGTAGGCCTCTCCTACTAACTATGCATATACACGCATTATGAGGTAAATGCCCATAATCACCACGCTGGGCCAGCGGATTGACGATCGCAGTAATGTGTCCACTATGATGACGCTGCTGCCCATCATCAATCAAATTAAACAATGGTCAGCGACACTTCTATCCCTTAGTCGACTCTTACGACACCCACAGGAGGAGTGGGGGTGGTGACAAGTGTATTCTTACTGCCGTCACCACACGGCACATTTTTAACACGCTTTTGCGCATTTCTCATAAAGTGTCAAAATTCCTTTTTGTTACCAAAAATGTATAGGAATCTGATGAACATTCTGGGTAACGTGATGGATCTTGCTCAGCATCATTGACTCGACCAGCCTACCAATTTTTAGGGTTCCTTAGCCAAAATGGCAAAAACGGGGTATACTTAAACGGGATGGACTTATAGATAATCCCCCCCGTAATGTTATTTAGTATGGGAGTAACTAAAGTGAGAAATCTCAATTTACATAGGTACTTATTTTCATGACATTAGAGACATATCCCACAATGTCGTAACAGATGTGCTTACCATAGAAAAAATCAACTGCGAAAGACTCTGGTTGTCACGGGATTCGAACCTGCTTCCTCTGGATTGCCCGTCCAACGTGCTTCCAATTATTTATTTATTTATTTATTGAGGTTTGCCAACAGGTGAAATACATTGATACTTATTGATACGGAAACTATACATGTAAATTGCTCGAGTATTCACCCAATTACACCAGACTACCTTCCGTCGATCACAGCGAATTTAGTCAATGGTATTGTGAAGCTAATCACTATCGACATCTGTACGTAGTGTTTCGAAGGTACTACAACCTTAAGCCACTTTAGCCACTGAAAGACGTACGTAGAGACAGACATACTTTTTTGTTTCATAACTGAAAAAAGTACGCACGATGCCGAGTAAAATGGTGTATTACAGTCCATGATCGCATTTAAAAATTAAAAGGTACACTTTTACTGCAATGTCCCATAGATTCGTCACGTCGTCCGTCTGTCCGTCTGTCGCAGCCGATTTACTCGGAAACTATAAATGATACAGTAACAAAATTTTGTAAGGATATGAGTTGTATGAACCGCTATATAATTATGATACTAAATCGTAAAAAAACATTCGTAAGCGAATCGCGGCGCGTAGCCGCGAACGTGAGTGTCGAGTCGATTCCGCAGTGCATTCACGTAAGCTCCACACTCGCTTCGCGGCTTCGCCCCGCAATTCGAAATTCGTTCGTTGCACAAAACATTATTCGTTGAAATTCGTTGATTTCGTAGAGTAGGGAATAGAATGAGCATTCGCTCATGTGGTGTAAACCCGCCTTCACTGTGCTTACCAGAAGGCTTAGCACATGATTGGTGCGACAATATGTCGCCGCGAGATAGATCTCCCGTCCTTTACTAGCTATATTAACAAATGAGGGACAGATAGTCTATCTCGCGGCGAGATACTGTCGCGCCAATCATGTGCTAAGCATACTGCATGCTCAGCCAAATTGCCAATCGCTAACGCTTAGTAGCGTATCGTAGTTTTCCCTCTCTGTTACTCTTTCATATTAGTGCGACAAAGACAGTTAGCCTTTCGTTTACGATTGACGATTAAGCGTTAGCGATTGGCAACTTGTCTAAGCACCCTGGATCTGCCGTCGCGTTTTAAACGCGGCCTTAGGTACCTTCTAACTATCCCGCTCGTACTCGCGGATTGGCAGATTGGTACAAGTGAGCCGGAAAGAAAGTAAGTCCGCGTTAATAAGTCGGCGGCACGGCAGCTCATGTAGGCTTAGCACATGATTGATGCGACAATATGTCGCGGCGACATAGACTGTCCGTCCCTCTTTTATTAATATAGTTAGTAAAAGACGGGAAATCTGTCTCGCCGCGACATACGGTCGCACCAATCACGTGCTAAGCGTGCTGGTACGGGTACACAGAAATATTAAATTGTATTCGGACATATCGTAAGCGTGCTATTGACTGTCGGATTATTATATCGAATGTCGTATTGTGTAAAGCGCCTTAAGTCTGAATTGTACTTCGAATAAATTCTTGAAAAGAAAGCTATTGATACCAGCTTTAAGATATAACTCTGTAGCAATAAGCCTTACAACATAAAGCACGTTTCTCACCACGAGCGAGTCAGGTATGAGCTATCATCATCATCATCATCATATCGGCCGAAAGACGTCCACTGCTGAACACAGGCCTCCCTCAAAGATTACCACAATGACCGGTCCTGCTATAGAAACGACGAAGATAAGCGTCCCGTATGATTAACAGTGGTTACTAGTGTGGAAGATAAGACAGATACATGACCATTTTAATGGTTTATGACGTTCAAAGGGTTAAAAAATAAGGTACGACCTTTGGTTGCCTTTACAACACTAAATCAAAGAAGACTTATAAGTGTGCCATTGAAAACATTAAAAGACGTTGATAACAAAGAACCGAATTGATTCAATAGTTCATAAGTCATTGTATGGGACAATGAGAGCGAAATGTTATTGTACGATTCAATGAAAGTAATTGTTAAGTGGCTTGAGGTTAAAAATACGGCTTCTTTTAAAATACAATGGCACAAAATACAAATGTTCACGCCTACTGCAAGGCCTTTATTTTATACAACCTATTATAATACCTACCTATCCAAAGATTTCCACAATGACCGGTCCCGTAGTGTACTGCGGCAGCGTCGAGCCTAAAAATGGCATTCAATTGTGGCGAATGCGGCGTGAGCTAGAACTACACTGCGTCGAGAGTTTGACGTTTAATGTACGAACTTCGTATTCTCTAACGAAAAACAGCGACGAACTCGCCCACAACCTCGCTCACAGCCTCGATTCCTAATGTCAAATCAAACAGCTAGGATTTTAGACAAGGCTGTCTCGACGTTGAGCTCATTGACGAACGCAGCGTCGAATGTGTGAATAAGAGAATAGCATAGTTGTACGTGGTCTCCATTCGAGTACCTTCTTGCTTTCCAACTCATGGTAATACCTACGGTCACGCAAAAAAGGCACGATGGTTGTCGAGTTGCGGAAAAAGCCCAGTATAACTAACTAACCTACGGTTTGCAAAACTCATGATACGGCTACGGGCACATACCTACGGATGGTCTTTTATAAAAGCGAGTTTACGACGAAATACATGGCGTGACCACAAAATGTACGGGCTCGTGTGGCATAATTCTGCGGTCCATGGTTTCGTGTGTCTGACAGCAGTTTGGTTACAAAGTTGTGGCACAATTATATGACGATTCCTCAACTTTATGTTAAGGGCTTTAGGTTCATGAAGGTTAGTATCTCGAAAAACCGTTTCATTTTACTCCGAAAGAATATACCTAGTTTTTATAAATATTGGATGTATACCCAAGAAAACCAAGATCACCAATGTCCAAGGTGGGAATCGAACCCACGTGCTCAGCTTTCGCGGCTGATGCCTGCACCCCTCGGCCACTCGGTCTTATTCCTACTATTCCTAGTAAGACCGAGTGGCCGAGGGGTGCAAGCACTATAGTATATGACATCCAATATTTATATAGTATTAAGTAGTGTGACTACTGGGGAAAAAATAAAGGCACAAATCAAATTATTTAGTTAATAAATAATTTGATTTGTGTTTTCACAATACGTTCAATATAGTTTTTGTTTACTATTGATTTTAAGCGCTGATATCTCAAAACTTGCCCCCCGCTAGGACCGCAGGCCTATTATCGAGAAATATGCCGCGGATTTGTCTCTGTTACTCCGATTAAAGCATCATTAGAGTGACAAAGACATAATATTCATAATTATAATCGTATTTTAGCCTATATAATGACTCACTGTTGAAGTGCTGACGATGTTTTCCTTCACCGAAAGCTAATGGTAGTAAATATCATCTGACATTCCGTACTTAAGTTTCGGAAAAACTCATTGGTACGAGCCAGGATTTGAACCCACGACCTCCGGATTGAAAGTTAAACGTCTAAACCACTGAGCCACCACCGTTTCACAGAGACAAAAATACTCTTTTGCGGATTTCTCAGTTCACGTAAAGGTGCGGTTAAACTAAAAGAGCATTCGCTGTTCTAACCTCCCACTCTACGAAATTCGATCGGTACACAAAACGTGATTGGTTGATTTCTTAGAACGGGCGCTAGAACAGCGAATGCTATTTTGGTTTAAACGCACCTATAAGGTGCATTCAGACCAAACGACCATTCGCTATTCTATCCCCCACTCTACGAAATCAACGAATCACGTTTTGTGTACCGATTGAATTTCGTAGAGTGGGGGGATAGAATAGCGAATGCTCGTTTGGTCTGATTACACCTTTACGCAGCTCCATCTAAAATGTTTAATAGACCATACGTATATGCCGCCAATCGCCAGCGGCACATACGTGGTCGATACGCAGGCCGCACAGAATAAGGTTACATCATTATCATACATTACCCAAACGAATTCTTATTCTACTCGTACAAGCGTTTTTTTAAGGCCCCGAGACAGGTCGGGGCTCCCTATGGTTGTATTTTGTACATGTAAAGTGCTTTTTAACCCTGTACACCTCGGAAAGGGGCGATAAAATGTATGAAACAAACGCGTTGATAAAAAAAAACTTGTGGAAGTCCACGCGCGCCATACTTATGTGACATAATAAAAGTTTCTTAAGGCAGGCCTTAGGCACCTTTTGCAAAAATGCATACTAGGAATGGCTCAAAGAATATACAACAAGCTGCCACCTTTTGTAAACCAACATTTGTAAAGATATTGACAACATTTAAAAAAAAAAAAGAAAATTGAAGGAAGATTTGATAAAAAAAGCTTATTAATCGATATCAGATTTTTAGACTGAACTATAAATTAAAAATTTTGACATTTTATGTCCTATGTTTATAAATACCTACTCGTAAATATTGTATTGGTAATTTAAATTTTATTTCATTGTTATATTCAGAATAGAATACATGTAATTGAATTGTATTTGTATACCACTAGGCGGGACATAGTGACACAAATATCTTGTATATTTCACCTTCCTTACCTATGTACCTTAGCAAATAAAAATCTTTGAATCTTTAGGCCAGGGTAATAGTTATTGCCGCAAGATAGACTATCCGCCTTTTATTAACTACAGGGTGATTGGTAGACCGATGTAAAGCTTTAAGATGAAGTAAGTATAGACGATACACCATATAGAACCATTCAAGCCATGGTTGTCTTTGAAGAGGTCTGACTATATTTTTTATAAATTTTTAACTCGTTAAAAACTTTGTAGTTCATTTTAAAGTTTGGGTAGTTTGGCTGAAAACCAAAAAAAAATTAGACTTCGTCAAAGACAACCACGGCCTAAATGGTTCTGAATGGTCTATAGGTACTATCTTCTTCTTCTTATCTTACCCTTCTGATCTTACGGCTTTGCGGCGGTCTTCCGATCACCCTGTATATTTGTAAAATAGGGACGGATAATGTCGCCGTGAGTATTGTCCCTTTAAGGTCTCTGCCCACTAGACCGTAGCATACCATGACCGTAGCATGAACGTATCAGACACGGAATGTGAGACGACACGGTCTACTATGCCCACTATAACGTGTGTACATCGTTTCATATCCGTGCTAAGCCCGTTTAGTGACCGTTGCATCCGCGTCGCAACCACGTATCATCCGCGTCGCAACTACGTATCATCCCCGTATTATGAGCGATTCATATCCGTCGTTATCGTTCCATTGTCACAGTTTTATCAGTTTCAAATTGTTTTCGCGCCTTTTAGACAACTACTATCGCTCTGCTAGTATTTTCCTAGGAGTTTATTTCGGTTCACTATTGGGATGCATACTAACGAATGTAATAATATAGTCACGCATAATATCTTCTAGCCGAAATATTGACAAGACGAATCATATTTATGCATATTTTTTTACGCATAATATTTAAAAGCATACACATTAAAGGCATACCCGTCATAATAACTAATATCACACAGTATAAATACAAAATTGCATAATAATTATTACGCATCATTTCACGATGCATACAAATAGTTAATCCTAAAATTAGACTACCAACTGGCATGATTGATATGCTATTACAGTTAGCTGCCTTTCGTTTACGATTGACGATTAAGCGTTAGCGATTGGCAACTTGTCTAAGCATCCAGGCGTTCTACTGTATACGGAGAATGACGGTAGATTCACATTTAGTTTAATGAATAAAAGTGACGGTGAGTAATATAAAAATGTAAGCGATTAAGGAAAACCGATTGTTTCAACATGGCAAATCAAGTGTGTATAATCTATATATGGGAACAATAGTGAGGTCGACGGGGGTCTGCGACGCAGACCCCCTATTCTGCGTAGTTTAGGCGCTGCGCGCCTGGACAACACACTAACCTAACCTAACCTAATTTATCTATACTTTGATATTAGATAGTAACGCATTTTAATATTTTAGATTCAAGAGACCCGCAACAGAATAAAAGAACATTCTAAAATATGTAAAATACTCAATGTAAAATGCATGTTAATAGTTTTAAAATTGATGTTAAACAAAGAAAAGTGTTTTATTCAAATAGGGAACTAAAATTATGGTTTCCGAAATATATAATATATGGCTAATAACCATTAGTCCAAACAGTAATATGCGTAGTATACATTAGGCAAATATAAATTAGTCCAAGTTAAATTATTACAAAACTTTAATATGCGAACAAGTAGTATGCCAAAATAATTACTATGCGACAGTACATTTATGCTAATACAAATTATGCGAAGAAAAGTATGCCAAAATAGAATAGCCTGAAAAAGATTATGCGACCAGAAGGTATACCGTTTATTTCTACACCTATTTTTCTGAGCAGACACCGTAAACTGCGATCGAAATCCACTGAAGTACTAGAGTTGTTACTGAGTCAAGTCAAAGTCAAAAATTATTTATTGAGTAGGCTTAGCAACAAGCACTTTCGAATCGTCAGTTATGCTACTTATACATTCATATGGCGGAATGTGTTTATTTATCATTAATATTATTAAAGTATTAAATTACACTTATCAATGTCTAGGTAACCTAGACACTGATAAATGTAATCTATGATATTAAATTAAAACTTCTTGGAATTGGTAAATATATTGTCTATAGATTTATGAGAGTACATTATCTTCTTGTCATGATTGTCAATGTGACTCCGTCAAGTACTGGTTTTGTTTCATTATTTTTACATCTTCTAATAGTTTTGGAACAATAATTAATTGTAAATAACAATGGAGCAACTGAAGAAAATCTAAAAAAAAGATATATCGATTTTGTGTAGGTACAGTACATATTGTAATAAACATCTAAAACCAAGAAAATTTATTTTAGAAAGCCACAAATTGTGCAATCTATCTGGATAAATTCTTTAAGTTACACGACTGTTTCAAAATTGATATTTATTTTAATTATTTCGTTTGTAAGAAACGAAGTAATATTTTTCGATCTCGATAAAAATCTTCGGTTTGCGGGTTTACAATCAATTAAGTAAGTTTTTTTTTTCAGAAAATAGCGATGCTGATTATATTGTTTGCGTTGTTTCGCCATAAGAAAATTATTACTCACTATCAAAAGTGAAAAATTTTGAGAGTTTTGGATAAAAATTGTAAATACAATACAAAAATGTAAATAGAACCCGTATGCTCACCGTTTCGCCGCCTGCGCACACCGTACCGGCAACGTTGCGTGCCATGCACGTAGCGTGTCGGGGCCGGCAAAATATTCTCGCCGACAATTCTTGTCGGTCCGTGCATGGCACACGACGGTGTTGGCCGGCGATGGAACGTCCTAGTGGGCATAGTCTCATACTTTTCCATACAAAGAATATTTTTTTGTCTGATACGTTCATGCTACGGTCTAGTGGGCAGAGACCTTTAATCATGTGCCAACCCTACAGAAATTTGCTAAAGACACGGTTTTTCTCTCAAAGCATTTCGACTGCCTAACAAATTAGGCATTTAGCGTGTCTTAATTTCACAAATTGTCTGAGCCTTATCGTGAACTTCGAAAACCGCAAATTTCGAGAATTCATCTCTGTCACTCTAATGATGTCTTCGTTAGAGTGACGGAGATAAATCGTCGATTACAAAGGCCATAGTCGGATTTTCATAGTAAGTCAGCCTTTAAATCAACCAGACTCTAGTATTTTTTTGTGAGTACCTCTTATGGTGAAGAATATTTCTGCTGAGTATCAACGTCCTATCGGTGACAGTTTTTGAAATATGATTTTTTTTAGTTTTTTCTTTAATGTGTTGTATCTCAGGATGTATAAAAGCGAATTGCTTCAAATTTTGAAATAATGTTCTTTAATTAGATATGCATCGAATTTAAAAAACTGAATATCGATTGTCGTATAAAAAAAAGAAAAAAAAAGACCAAACAATTTTTCATATTTTTTTTTGTGTACCTATGAAGTAGTGACACCTCTATTTTCTTTTTCTAATTATAGACCATACATTGGCCTACTAGTTGCCTAAGTATCAAAATTTTCCAAGCGGTACTTCTTACCAAAAATCGGCAATATGTGTGGTCAAGTTCTGCATTCAATCGGTGTTTTTCAATGTAGTATACAAACTCTTCATTTATATTTGAGTTTTCTTATCAGGTTATCTTATTTAAGAGTAAATGCTAATGACAACTTAATGTCATCATGATGCAAGCTGTTTATTTCATTATTAATCGGCCGTTTACCATTTCAACTAGCGTATCTCGATAATATTTAACTGCAATGAATCCGTTTCATGGAAATATTAATAAAAAGTGCAAGAGCTGCAGCAAATATTTAAAAAAAGATAAGGGTAAGAAAAAAATATGAAATAAACAGCTTGCATCATGATGACATTAAGTTGTCATTAGCATTTACTCTTAAATAAGATAACCTGATATGAAAACTCAAATATAAATGAAGAGTTTGTATACTACTTACATTGAAAAACACCGATTGAATGCAGAACTTGACCACACATATTGCCGATTTTTGGTAAGAAGTACCGCTTGGAAAATTTTGATACTTAGGCAACTAGTAGGCCAATGTATGGTCTATAATTAGAAAAAGAAAATAGAGGTGTCACTACTTCATAGGTACACAAAAAAAAATATGAAAAATTTTTTGGTCTTTTTTTTCTTTTTTTTATACGACAATCGATATTCATTTTTTTAAATTCGATGCATATCTAAATAAAGAACATTATTTCAAAATTTGAAGCAATTCGCTTTTATACATCCTGAGATACAACACATTAAAGAAAAAACTAAAAAAAATCATAAGTCAAAAACTGTCACCGATAGGACGTTGATACTCAGCAGAAATATTCTTCACCATAAGAGGTACTCACAAAAAAATACTAGAGTCTGGTTGATTTAAAGGCTGACTTACTATGAAAATCCGACTATGGCCTTTCGAAGTTCGCGGCAGTAGTACGGACGAGGCATCTCATACGCGGCCTCTTTCAAGTCGCTCGTTAACTTTTAAATTATTTCCTTTGAATCCTTCCCGATGCTCTTATCACTGGATTTTTTGCTCCAAACCTACAATGTTCTTTATTTCTACCCCGACTGCATTCTCGCACGACAGCGTGCCTTCCTGTTCTTTCTCATGTGCCTGCTACAAGTGAGACTGAGATGGGTTGTAAATAAATTACTATAACACAAAGCACGTACCATCACGGCATTCAGAACTATTATTAATGAAGCATACTGGAGCTTTATTTGCTAGGGGATAAGGTTGATATTAAGGCAAATTTGGAGATGCTTGGATGGGATTTCCTTTGAATCGTACTGGACGGAGATTTGCTCAATTTATAGGTTTAGTTAAGTATAACTAATAGCAGCAATGTTCAGAAATATACGCTACGCTGCAACAAACGTTTATTGATTTAAACTTTCACGATTATCACTCATATTTTACAGACAAACGGGTCTTAATCGCGTAAACTTACGTTTAATTATATCCTGACGTTTCGGGCATGACGTTACACCCGTGGTCGCAGGCAGACTGGCGAGAGAATGTATCAATATCAACACCTTCGAGCTGCGCGGGTTTTTCGAACTACCCGCACTTGATCTTGATTAGGGCTCATGCATAAATCATGTGATGTTTTTTTGGCTACTTTTTGACCCCCCCCTCCCCCATGGTGATGTTTGGTGAGTTTCTTGGCTAGCCCCCCCCCCCCCCCCCTAGCAGTCTCACGTGTATTTTTTTCATTCAACTTTTCACGTTCGCTAGCCGAAATTGACAATATTTCTTAGTATTTTCTTCGGTTACCGCGAGGATTACTCATGAAATAAAACTATGAAAACGGATAAACTCGCGTATATTAACTAATTTTAACTTCATTCCGACGTTTCGAACACTTTACAGGGTTCGTGGTCTGCGGATGACTGACAATGGAGGAAATTTGATAGATCTACCTCCATCAAAATAAGAAAGATAAGTACAAAACTACCCACCAAAGAAAAATTACTAAACCACAGACAATAAATTTTAAGGGTGGATGTACATACAAAATTTGCAAATTAAGCTAGTTATTCATTACAAATATTTTCAGAATGAAGACAAGGGACAAAATAAATAATCTACGCCGGTTCTATCCCTACGCCACTGCCTGAGAAGTATTTCCTTCCTTTGTATGATTGTATTGTTAGGAAGGTATCCCAAAATTGGGACCGGCAAGAAACTCAGCGGGACAACTCTTTTCAAAAAACATTTGTAGTACATCTTAAGATCATCATGCATTAAACCAAAACATACAATTTTGATTAATAAGGAAATTTAAAATAATTTTGAAAAAATGTTGCCAGTACTAAAAAGGGGGGGGAATGGTCACCACCGCCAAATACATCAGCCTCACGGTTTATGTCTAGACTGTTCCTTTATCAGATGAACAACTGGATCCCAAGCTGGTGGTAGAGACAAGCTTCTTTCCATTCTATTAAAGTTTGGATATTTCATTATCTCAATAGCCTCACGCAACATTCTAGGAATGTTTCTCTTCTCCTTAACGAGAACCAAAGGCTTGTCAAACTTAATAGAATGATTCGGCACACTGTATATAGGAAACCTACTCACACTGATAGGTATTTAAATGGCAATTCCCACCACCATCCCAGCCAACTAGCTACTGTAGGCAAATCTTTGTTTCAGAGAGCCCAAAAGATATGCGATGATCGGCATCTAGCTGCGGAGCTTCAGCATGCTAGGCAGGCACTTCGGGCAAACAACCTGAAGATCCCTCGAGCCGATCAGAAGACTCGTATGAAGATTCCCACTGTTGAGCGCAGGCCAGCCGTTCTGCCTTTTGTTGGAGGGGTTACAGACAGGATCAGCCGCATCTTGAAACGTGCTTCTATTAAAACCTATTTTAAGCCAATGAAGAAGATGTCGCAGTTTCTGAGGCCTGTTAAGTATAGCACCCCCTTACTGAATGCAGGAGTGTATAAGCTGGACTGTGAATGTGGGCTTTCATATGTTGGGCAGACAAAGAGGAATATCACTACTAGGGTGAAGGAACACATAGCCGATGTCAAGCACCGTCGACAACAGTCTGCGGTTTGGGAGCATGTCAGTGATGGACCGAATCATTCTATTAAGTTTGACAAGCCTTTGGTTCTCGTTAAGGAGAAGAGAAACATTCCTAGAATGTTGCGTGAGGCTATTGAGATAATGAAATATCCAAACTTTAATAGAATGGAAAGAAGCTTGTCTCTACCACCAGCTTGGGATCCAGTTGTTCATCTGATAAAGGAACAGTCTAGACATAAACCGTGAGGCTGATGTATTTGGCGGTGGTGACCATTCCCCCCCCTTTTTAGTACTGGCAACATTTTTTCAAAATTATTTTAAATTTCCTTATTAATCAAAATTGTATGTTTTGGTTTAATGCATGATGATCTTAAGATGTACTACAAATGTTTTTTGAAAAGAGTTGTCCCGCTGAGTTTCTTGCCGGTCCCAATTTTGGGATACCTTCCTAACAATACAATCATACAAAGGAAGGAAATACTTCTCAGGCAGTGGCGTAGGGATAGAACCGGCGTAGATTATTTATTTTGTCCCTTGTCTTCATTCTGAAAATATTTGTAATGAATAACTAGCTTAATTTGCAAATTTTGTATGTACATCCACCCTTAAAATTTATTGTCTGTGGTTTAGTAATTTTTCTTTGGTGGGTAGTTTTGTACTTATCTTTCTTATTTTGATGGAGGTAGATCTATCAAATTTCCTCCATTGTCAGTCATCCGCAGACCACGAACCCTGTAAAGTGTTCGAAACGTCGGAATGAAGTTAAAATTAGTTAATATACGCGAGTTTATCCGTTTTCATAGTTTTATTTCATGAATATTTCTTAGTTTGTTCATCGTAAAAAAATACACGTGAGGTCTCCTTGTACCCCCCCCTCCCCTACCGTGATCTTTCGTGATGTTTTCTTGGACCCCCTCCCCCCCTATAGGACCTCGCGTGATTTATGCACAAGCCCTTATTCACTTCTAGGCTAGGGTTGTCACTAGGCCTACACACAACACTCACAACATCCAATGGCTTAAAAATGGATGTTTCACCACGCTTACATTTGTATATCACGGGATTCCACGCAGACGAGATTCCTTGCCCCTCATTTTGATTAAAATTCCGATGTTTCTTAATTTCAATAGCTTCACGTACTGTTTTGTCTGTAAAATATGAACAAACGTTTATTTTAATAACAACGGCAATGATATGTACCTACAATAGTACAGAAAAGGATATTGATAATACATTCTAACCCTCTTATTCATAAACGTCTGCTAACTTAATAAGCCGCTAATAATTGTTTGTCCCTTTTGCTCTTATGGCCACATTGTTAAGACCGAAAGGGATAAACAATTATTAGCGGCTTGTTAAGTTAGCAAACGTTTATTAATAAGGGGGTTAATCAATTCCTATTAAATGAACAAAATTCTGGTGATTTTCTTTAATACCAGTGACTTTTGTGTTGACAGTTTTAGAGCTCATGCAACCTTCAGTTCGGCTTCTAGTCGTAATATATTACAGAATGAATAAATTTCCAAATACAATGGAATTTCGACATTTTACGTTCAGTACCTATGAATCTGACAGCGGTTTCGACCTCACGCCACGCCATACGTATCGCCGCCTGATGTATGAAAAAATATCGAAAACCCTTGACAAAGTACGAAATGTTACATAAATCAATTTCCTTGACTGTACTTACTGTGGGTTACCAAGATGTTCGATACAAATTAGACGAAATAAGTCATGTGTAAGATATACCTGATGTGTATATTACCTACAGTTCGCCACGCTCCAAAACATCTGAAACATATGCATTATAATAATAATACTTTTATAATTATCTGACATTTGTAAAAATATGACTAATGGCTGCTCATTGATATCCATTGAATATAAATTGTATATCACGTGACCTTTAAAATTAGCTTTTTGGCGCGTGCAACCTAAAAGGCACGTCATTTTTTGTGACATTCTAATAAAATAATGGAGCCAAATGCCGGTAAGTAACCTTTCTATAGGTCGTTGGTACTTGTATTGTTGTATTAGGTCCTTGCCAACGGAATGACGTCGAATATGGATAATTTCAAGTACCTAGATATGTACAGTTTCACACAATCAATTTTGTGGATACTTCTAATTTAGCTCGTAAAGCGCTCGTTTAATACGAACTGGTAAAAACGCATTTTAATTACTAATGAGTAAAGTAATGACCTTGGAGCGTAGCGGAATATCTTTTTTATTTATTTTTTTATTTACTATTATGGGAAACAAAATAATACATTACATATAGACAACACATTGGCCAAAACAGTTTCCACTTACGTGTTAGAACATAGATGTTGCTCAAGAAGATCATTCACTTACAATATTTTTACAGTTCATTAAAGTGGTAAACATATATTATTAACAAACAATCGATAAGTTTTAAATTCAAGTAGATTTGGTTCTGCCTACTCTATCTTTTACTACTATCATGCAAGGGAAACGTATGGCTTTTGTGCGTGTGGTTTAAACAGTTTCAAATGTTTTCGGTACATGGCGAGCGTGTAGTCGTACCAACACGAACTACTAAATAATAATATTTATGGTCGTAGTTGGAAAGTACTCGCCTGCTTTGTATGAGATTGCGATCTGGCGCGCCATACATAATACATGGGCACGTTTGAAATGTCGCCGGCTTGCTACTCTTGCTAGTCGGGTACCAGTGTCCTTCACATCGCATACACCTACGTCCTACAGCCTTTATCAGTCCCCTGCTGCAATGTTATTCACTAAGAAACCGCCTTGTTAACAGCGCTGTGTCAGCGCTGGGTCAGCGTCGAGCCTAAAAATGGTATTCACTAATGCACTTTAAACGACATTAGCGCTCGGCGACGAATGCGGCGTGAGCTGGAACTACACTGCGTCGAGAGTTACCGCCTACAGTTCGACGACGAGGCTGTTCTATACTAGTGAATACCGTTTTTCGCAGCGCTGCGCTCTACGTCGAAGTGAAGGCTGTCTCGTCGTCGAGCTCGTTGACGAACGCAGCGTCGAATGTGTGAATAAGAGAATAGCATAGCTGGACGCAGGCCTCTCCTATTTGGGTGTTTTATTGTTCATTACCATCACCACTTTTTTTTCTGTTTTATAAAAGCAAACGAGACTACTATGCCTGAATAGCAGACAAACATGCGTCTGCTTCTGCTACAAGATAACCGAAAATGACTCCACTATATCGGTGTTTCTATGCGATTTTGTTACGCGTTTTTTTAGTCTTCATTACCATCACCACTTTATTTTCTGTTTTATAAAAGCAAACGAGACTATTATGCCAGAATAGCAGACAAACATGCGTCTGCTACAAGATAACCGAAAATGACTCCACTATTTATACGCAGTTCGTCAATAATTTGGGAATGGTAATGACTTGGTGCGACAGAATAATCGCATAGAACTACCCATGAACTATGCATAGGGCTTGTCCATTAATCACGTCATACAATTTTGGCCTGTTTTAGACCCCCCCCATCCCCCATGGTGATATTTGGTGATATTTTCTGACGCTAACGTCTGACGTCCCCCCCCCCCAGCCAATATGACGTGTAATTTTCCGCCAACTTAAGTAGTCGTTTTAATGGCACTTGAATTTACGTACTTTTTTGCCAACTACGAGGTTAATGTTCGCAAAGTTTTAAAACTTAGTATTTAAAAAGTGTATTTTATAAAAAAGTGAAGATTTTTTACTGTCTATAATGATGTTCAGCAGAGTTCGAGAGTAACAAAAAATTACACGTGATTTGTCCAATGACCCCCCCCCCCCTCCCCCTATACAGTATGACGTGATTAATGGACAAGCCCATACAGACGCATTACGAGGTAAATCCCCATAATCGCCACGCTGGGCAAGCGGATTGGCAATCGCAGTAATGTGAGTAGGTATGTAATAAAAAAACCGATTTCTCCAAGATACCATCATCACACCCCAACTTGGTGCCAACGGGACCATCTCGGCCTGAAATGTACGGGATTGCGTCATCATCATCATCATCAGCCTATGATAGTCCACTGCTGGACGTAGGCCTCTCCTATTAACTATGCGTATAAGCGCATTAGGAGGTAAATTCCCATAGTCACCACGCTGGGCAAGCGGATTGGCGATCGCAGTAATGTGTCTACTATGATGACGCTGCTGCCCATCATCAATCTTTTATCAAATAATGGTAGTGACACTTCAATCCCTTAGTCGACTCTTACGACACCCGCAGGAGGAGTTGGGGATTGACGGGATTGCGTAGGTACTCTTGCGCAATACGTACGTTTACCACATATGACTGTAAAGGCCAAGCCACACCGGACCGGGTGCAGCACGTGCTACTCGTGTGCGACGTTCGCGTTGTAGCGTCGGAAATGACGTAGTAAATGGCACACCGCTGCCCACGTGCACGCCACGCAAGCGGTGTGCCATCTAATATGACATTACATACGCTACAACGCACACGCGTTGGTGCCGCACACGCATCCAGTGTGGCTCAGCTTTAAGGGTTCCTGGTTTTCTACAAAACCCTAAAAATTACGTCAAGATGTCAGCCCTACGCAGATTACGCTCCGCCATGCGTGTTTTAATGGCCCCAAATGGAGTTCCAACCGTGCGCAGCTGACGTGCGCGCGCGCACACATCCAAAACGTCGTACCTCCACACGTACCTCATACAGATCTCTACGTTCTTGACATAAGGTTTAAAATAGAGGGCAATTTCACAGTCGCAATCCAAAGGATGTGACGTAGCATTACCATCATTATCGTCACGTATAGTAATATTAAAAATGTCGTAAGTCCATACAGATTCATTAAAGTTATGTCATTTAGGTTGCAACGTTGAGGGCTTCATATTTTTGAACTACAATTTAAGGTAAAAATGACTGCTGGTAATTTTGACGCGTTTTTTGTTAAATTATTATGTGCGATGGTACGAAAGCATTTTCATGTTTTTTGTTTGGGTCTACATTGTATTTTATTATTGTTTCGTTAACATATTAATAATTCACTAGAAGAAAATGTCGGCGGCGGCGTCCATGTACTTCTACTCTACTTATTGCAAAACTTTTCTAGCGACCCTTGTAACTTATAGGTACTTATAGCTTTAGTACAAACAAGTCTACTTACAAATGCTACAAAATATACAACGTGCCAATGATTTTAAAAAGCTGATTTGAACCTTTGAAGTCAAAAAATGTTTTATATGAAGTTTGTCGCCGGATTCTGTCTATTTTAAGAGAAAATTACGGTATACTCTTGGGTCGTCTCATTCGTTTTTCTTCACGTTCCTAAATTTGTCCGATTCTGCTTTCGTCACCCATTCTTCATTCGTCAAGTTAGTCTGCAGTCATTGTCGTCTTTGACCATAATAAGTTTTTGACCTTTTTCTTATTTCGACTCAATCGTTTTTTGTCATTTCGTATTTGGTCATATTCTAAATTGGTACCGACTATCTATGAAAATATACGAAAAACATAGATTTAACAGCGAACATGCCGAAAGAAAATTATGACGAGTTAAGAACGAGACGGATTAAGATAAAGACGAACAACAAATTTGACCGAAGATGAGAAAGACGATCGACGATCGTGACGAATAAAGAATGGGTGACGAAAGCAGAATCGGACAAATTTAGAAACGTGACGAAAAACGAACGAGACGACCCAAGAGTATACCAAAATTACTTTTTTTTTTAAACCATTTTCGACCGTTACGCAATGATAAACGCATTTTAGCAAACGATTTTGTTACTGTGTTGTCTTAGTCTAGTCACACAATTTTTTTGCAGATTTGACCAAAACTAATATAACATTTCTTGGTTCTGTTAGCCTCAGGAACATCCTGTTAAAAAAATCCCTTTCCTCATGGGCACCTCAAATTCTCGAATTTTCTGTGAATTAAGCAATATCTATGTTGTTTCTGTTTTGTTTTCCTCGTTTTTCCCAAATTTGTATCTCCGAATAGATTATCCATTCTCGTAAACAACTTACGTATGTATGACATGGCCGCTGTAAAAACGACATGAAACTTTAATAACCGAATAGAAATTCAAGTGGTGAATATGGCCGGGCCGAGCGTCGACCCCCGCGGGAGGAAACAGGCGGGAGGAAGCCGTCGGGAGATAACAAAGGGTACTCGTATCGGAACTGAAGGATAGTTGGCTTTACAGGCAGAACAACAGGCACCGGATTATAGAGTTGGGCAAGTAATCTAATTACTCCTTCCGATTACTTTTGTATGTGTACTTTGCAATCTAAATTGACGTTTAAAAATTTTCTATGTTCCTAAATCGAAAACCATTTACAAAAATTTATTTTTTAATTTTAATCGCGATATTTTTGTTAAATATCTCTTTCCTTTCTCTTAATGGGAAGTGACGTATCACAGCTGATTCAGGGCTGCCACTATAACCAAAAAATCTTGTGTTTGGAATGACACTTGTGTTTGGCAGTGACATTTGAGACTTGTTACCGTTTTTCGTCGCTTTCTTACGTGTAGACGTCATTTAGTTGATTCTTGACGTTTGTAACTTACACTCTTTCTGCTCAAAGTAGTAATAAAAGAGGATTTTCGCACTAAAATAGCAATTTTTAGGTAAAATAAAAAAATACGTGTATATATTTTAATATTGAGTTCTTTCAAAACAGACAATAAAAAATAGCACTAAAAATATGAAATGTTGTCAATTACAACATACACATACTAATGTAATTTACAGAAGTAATCAGATTACTTTTTGCCAAACGCTGCCGCATTATGATTTGTCAAGAGCATGACATATAACAATTTTACATGTGAATTTCGACGCTGCTAAACTACAAATATTACGACTACAGTAAGTGTAAACGTGCAGTCGACATAAAATCAGATTAAACTTTGCAACCGTAACGTAATTTTAGCTTTACGTCATCCTTGGCTGTAAGTGGGATTTACCGCCCGTTTTGCGGGGAGAATTTCCAACTTCCTGGCCCAAGCAAGACGTAAAATTATACACCCCATGGGCGATAATTTATAAAATTTTAATTATGTCTATGGTCCTATTGATCCTACCTCTGGATCTAGGGGGCTACCATGCATATCTCTTAAATGCGATTCAGTTTAGGTTTGGTTTAAAGCTGAAAAAGTTAAGAAAAGTTCCTGTTGTATGTGGTTGTAATATATCCATATAGGCATTTGTTTTGTGTTCGCATTTTAATAGTACATTGTGCATCAAGGGAGGTAAGTACGGAATTACTAACGAGAGTGTTAGTAGTTAGTATTTCGCTTACCGACCGTGATGCATACAATGTTTTTCATCACACTTGCCGACAAAAAAAAAGTTTTAAGTCAAAATATTATTAAATGATGTACTGACATTTCTATTACTCCCTAGGGAATTTCACTTTTCTATTACTCCCGCTACGCATGCAAGCAATGGCGCGCTTAGACAGCAAGTGTGATGAAAACATGTATTGTCTATTTGAATAGTACTACATATTACAACAGGTGACTTACTTAAGTTTTTTACCTTATGGGTAATTCACTTCACATCGTACCAATATATTTTTAAGTACCTACCTACATTTTTTTGCCATCAACTCTGCGTCATTTCTCTCCATAGCTTGCACATTGCATAGCAGAGTTGGGCAAAAAGTAATATGATTACTTCTATAAATTACATTTGTATGTGTACCTACTTTGTAATAAATAAATATTACGAAGTACACATACAAAAGTAATCGGAAGGAGTAATCATATTACTTTTTGCCCAACTCTGTTGCATAGCAGTGTCGCTATGCAAGCATTATCGCCGTTGGCCAAAGACGAAGATTTATCGCGACGTATGTAGCCGTAGCATTAGGTATAAATCTTTTGCCGCGCGGTGCCGGCAGTAAGAATACATTTGTCACCACCCCAACTCCTCCTGCGGGTGTCGTAAGAGTCGACTAAGGGATTGAAGTGTCACTGACCATTCTTTGGTAAAATATTGATGATGGGCAGCAGCGTCATCAGTGGACACATTACTGCGATCGCCAATCCGCTTGCCCAGTGTGGCGATTATGGGTATTTACCTCCTAATGCGTCTATCTATACTCATAGTCAATAGGAGGCCTATGTCCAGCAGTGGACTAACATAGGCTGATGATGATGTTAAACTTTAGATACCTAACTAAAACTGAAATAAAATCAAAGTAACAATCCTTGTATCTTTGATCAACAACACGATAAACAAGTTTCGCTATTTTTGCAACATTAGTTTTTTTTCATCGCGTTTTCCGCTCGAGTGTTGTTTTACTACTTCAAAACATGGCTAGTTTTCATTGGATGTTATTGTATACTTTTCTGTTGATATAATAATACTGGTGAATTCTTTTTGTTCGTGGCCGATTCATGAAATTCCTTTGAATTGGATTTATTCGCTTGCTTTGATTATACCCGGATTTTCCAGGATAAGAATAGCATTTTATCAGTTTCCGCGTAATATTACACAGAGTGATTTTTTATTCACCGTTCTTATTTTACAGGGCTAATTCTGAGGTCATTCTGATGAAATTTTACTATGAGACCGACATCCGATTCGAGAAAAAAATCTGATGTTCCGTACGTTTCCGCCTACTTTATATATCAGGGTTTATGTATCGGCCCCATAGTAAAACTTCATCAATATGACTTCAGAATTAACCTCTAAAGTTTGGCCGGTGAATAAAAAATACCCTGTATTATATTTATGCAGCTCATTCATATAGAAATCGACTAGATATCGTTTTCATTATGCGTCATAAATACTTCTGAATAAATATGTATTTATGTAAAATCAAAATATATGAACAACACTTATTTTAAATAAGGATCTTGCTTCTAAAGGTGCATTCTGACCAAACGAGCATTCGCTATTCTATCCCCAGTATCCCCCACTCTACGAAATTAACGAATCACGTTTCGTGTAACGATCGAATTTCGTAGAGTGGGGGATAGAATAGCGAATGCTCGTTTGGTCTGAATGCACCTTTACACAGCATATATATTTACCTAAAATGTCTTCACGAGGCTATGTGTCAGTTTATTTTAACTGTAGGTACTTATCATTTTATGTACAGTAACATCATCAGCCTATCTCACGTAGGCCTCTCCTATTAACTATGCGTATAGACGCATTACAAGTTAAATGCCCATAATCGCCACGCCGGGCAAGCGATGTCCACTATGATGACGCTGCTGCCCATAATCCAATTCATCAATTTTCTATCAAAGAATGGTCAGTTCAATCCCTCCGTCGGCTTTTACGACACCCGCGTGAAAAGTTGTGGTGGTGACCAATGTATTCTGCCGTGCTAACTAAAAAGGACGCATCTCTTATAGAACTACTATAAGAGATGCGTCTTTTTTACTTAGCACGGCAGTATTCCTACCGCTACATTTTTGAATTGAATTTTGTAAATAAATGCTAAAAAAACAGTATAACAAAAACAAATCAGCACGAAAGCTCTCAAGCAAAGCATACCACATAACTTAAACCCAATACAGAGACCTCGAAACTTATCGACCATTTTTTTCATTAGTCTCTCCGGACTAAGCCTCCGTCCTGAGACCCCAAGCATTAGCCGAGAGCCGATCCTCTTAGCGAAGTGTTCCTGAAGGTAATCCTGCAATATGGTGGACAGCCATCGCACAGGATTATAAATAATCTCAAGATTATAGTCGGCCATGTTTTGTTTGGGTATTATGATAGGGTCATTTGCAGAGAATGTGTAGGTATCTTTTAATTTTTTTATGCGATCGTGGCGTGTAAAGGTGCGTTTAAACCAAAAGAGCATTCGCTGTTCTAGCGCCCGTTCTATTACGAAATCAACCAATCACGTTTTGTGTACCGATCGAATTTCGTAGAGTGGGAGGTTAGAACAGCGAATGCTCTTTTAGTTTGAACGCACCTTAATACAGCATACATGTAACGAAATGATTTCTTCATACGTTTAGTATTGGGAGTATCTACTTAAACTGAGAAATCTCAATCCACATACAAATCTTGGGACATTTGAGACATACTGCTTTTGTTTCGTAATCGTAACTGACAAGTACGCTTTCTGAGTAAAACAGTGTATCGTCATAATCGGGTCAAAAATTACAAGGTACACATTTTCTGCAAATTACCCGATAGTGTTGTTTCCCAGTCATAAATGGAACCCTATCCATCCAATCGCTTCAAAACGGACGTTCAACCACGCTTACATTTATTTTGTAAATCACAGGATTCCACGCGGACGAGATTCCTTGCTCCTCAATTTGATTGAAATTCCAATGTTTCTTTAATTTAGCTTCACATACTTTTCGGCTATGATGAATATGTTCGGTTTAGAGGACTTTCGGGTTATGAAGCTCAATCCAGTGATTTAATCCGGATTCGAGAACCTTGTCAAAGTGACGTCATAAACATTGTAAGAAATATCTTACTACTTGTCATTTTGACATGTTCTAAAGTGGCTTAGGGTTCAAATTGGTAGGTACAGTCGACGTCAAAGATATCATTACGGGTTAAGTGCCAAAAATATATTTACGCGGCTGTATTGCCTTGACATTAAGGTCGTGTAAATATATTTTTGGCACCTAAACCGTAATGATATCTTTGACGTCGACTGTACATTGTTCCCGAGAAATACGAGTTGAAGGTTTCGTATAATTCAGGTAAGTACCTTTAAATCTGCCTGGTCAAATGAAAGTAATAAGTAATAATAAAAGTTGTTATCATAATACAATATTTTTCCCTTTGTCATATTTTCTAAATGTTCCTTGAATTCTTCGTCGTCTGATGACGCAACTGATCTTCAAATGGTTTCTAAAAATATCTAAATGTCGGCCATTTGTAGACAGTTTTACGATTTAGCGGGTCAATCGGCTATTTATACACTCTCTATATATTTACATAATTAATCAGTGGTAGTGGGTTAGGTAGGAAATTTCTGTTTACAATATTCATGTCTGTCATAAATTTTGGAATTTAATGTTATTTATCTATGATACTAAAACATCCCAAAAATATATGTGTATCCTAATAATAGATTGTTCATCCTTTAATATATGTGCTTCTAAGATTTCCAAACACATACCTATTCATTTTTATTAACAACTGTGTTTCTATATATTTACGCAGTATACCATTCGTCAATTGAAAGTAAAAAAATCCTGCTTTATTTCGTAATGACGCGATCTTGGTTTTATCACCAACTCAAACATTAAACCTGAAGTTCACAGTCATATATTATTTATTAAAATTATTGATATTTATTAGTATTAACATTAACGTAAATATATATCTACGAACATGTTCCACGATGTGTATCAAAGACGTCAATTGAGACGTCAGTCTATTACATGGCGATGTTATCTCTGGGTGCTTAGCCAAGTTGCCAATCGCTAGCGCTTAGTCGTCAATCGTGCGAAAGGCAGCTAACTGTCTTTGTCGCACTAATATGCAAGAGTGACAGAGAGGGAAAACTACGATACGCTACTAAGCGTTAGCGATTGGTAACTTGGCTAAGCATACTGATGCCGCAGCGTGCACAAACAAACACAAAACCACTATAACTAGAATTTTAAGACCATTTGATAACTTTTATTTATTATTAATGAACACAGTTACGTGCAAAAATATATTTTACTTGTAAACCTTCGAAACCGAGATTCAAAAACTCTTGAGGTACAGTCAAGTGCAAAAACATTTCCCAAAATGTCCCAGAAAGTTTGATGGAAGTTTCATTTTAAGTTGCCAAATTCCTATACATTTTTAGTAACATAAAAGTATTGTTTCATATTTTGGGATTAATATCGAACACGTAATCCAAATATACAAACTTTTATGAAAAATTATCTATTCCCAACTGAAAAGCCATCCTTTAGGGTGAAGACACATTTATCAGCATGCGTACGCATTTTGTCTCATAAAATTAGCCGTTTAGTATGAAACGTGTCACGCGTACGCGTGCGGAAAGCTGGACGCGGTCCCATACTAAACTGACAATTTCTATAGACAAAATGCGTACGCATGCTGACAAATGTGTCTTCACCCTTATATCGAGGCAATTGTCCGTTTGTGATGAGCAATAACAACTCTTTACAATGTATTTAATAAAGCTTCCACAAAACTATACTTTAACTGCTTCTCTTAAGGTTAATTTCATGCTTTGTCTCAATCAGACAAGGCATTGCTAAAACAAATTGTACTTTAAAGCCTATTATGAAGGTTGTAGTTACCATGTTGTGGTGGGCACATATATCAGTCGGCTGTTATCGCTGGGAAAGCCATCTCGGGAGATAAGCGGTATCAGTGACAGTTTTAGGCTTGCGCCGTTGGGTTTAGACTGGTTTATAGTGGGATGACCTGGAGGACCAGATCTGAATAAACTTAGTTTACTAGCTAAATAGTTACCAACCTAAGTATTATTTTAGTGCTAAAAGTACCTACCTATTCGTTTAATGTGAGTTTAACCGGTTAATTATATTTATGAATAATTACTTGTTTATATAATTACACAGAGCTCTCAAAGTAAAAGTCAAACTATTCTTTTCATCAACTTGCTGTCTAAGCGCGCCATTGCTTGGCATCGCGAGTAATAGAAAAGTGAAATTTCCTAGGGAGTAATAGAAATGTCAGTACGTCATTTAATAATATTATGTCTTAAAACTTATTTTTTGGTTGGCAAGTGTGATGAAAAACATTGTATGCTTCACGGTCGGTAAGCGGAATACTAACTCGAGTCATAAACACTCTCGTTAGTAATTCCGTACTTACCTACCTTGATGCACAATGTACTATTATTCATGTGAGGCTATTAATAAGCATTTTAGAATCGTGTGACATAATAGCAAGGAGAAAAAAAACTACTACCGATTCTAACCCCACACCACTGACCTGAAAAGAACCAGTAAGAAACTCAGCGGGACTTATTTTTTCACTACTATCTTTAACCCCTTATTCATTTAACGTCTCCAAACTTAGCAAGCTGATAGGTAAGTATCGTTTGTCCCTTTCGGTATTTTCAATATGTATATAAAACCGAAAGGGACTAACAATTCTGAGCTTGTTAAGTAAAGGTGCGGTTAAACTAAAAGAGCTTCGCTGTTCTAACCTCCCACTCTACGAAATACGATCGGTACACAAAACGTGATTGGTTGATTTCTTAGAACGGGCGCTAGAACAGCGAATGCTCTTTTAGTTTAACCGCACCTTTAGGAGACGTTTATGAATAAGGAGGTAAGCATACAGCTTGTTTACTATGTATTTAATGACACTTCACGAAGTTGTCTTCAGGCAAAACACGGCGTTTCTAAGATTCAGTCGTTTAGATACCGAACCAATCGAACTTAGATCTGTTTATTGATAACTGTAGGTAGATTCCGAAGTGTTTAAAGATTACCATGAAACGCGTTGATGTCTACTGATTAGATACAGTAGGTAGAACCTCGGTTATCTGAACGTTGGTTTTCTGTCCCACTAGGTAGCTATACCTAGTGGGACAGAAAACCAACGTTCGGTATCGAAAGTGTCGAGATACGTTTTTTCGTACACATAAAAGGACTATGAAGGTGCGTTTAAACCAAAAGAGTATTCGCTGTTCTAGCGCCCGTTCTACGAAATCAACCAATCGTGTTTTGTGTACCGATCGAATTTCATAGAGTGGGAGGTTAGAACAGCGAATGCTCTTTTAGTTTGAACGCACCTTGACATGTGCAATTTTTGTTTGATTTCGACCCAAAAAACCGACACTTCGACATCCGAATTGATGATTATCCGAACTCGTCTCGGTCCCAATTACTTAGTTCGATAATCGAGGTACTACTGTACCTAAAAAGTTTTCTCACAAACTATACACACTCTCTTCTTTAAATATTGTTTTGTTTTGATAAATTAAAATATCTCGTGGTCATTGTGGCAATCTTTGGGGGAGGCCTATGTTCAGCAGTGGACGTCTTTCGGCTGATATGATGATGATGATGATGATGAAAATATCTCGTATTAGACGTATTATACCAAGAGTTAATAAGTAGTATGCATTGCATTTGTAGTGCTACTTCTAGTACCTACATAACTCTTAAAGCGGACCTTGTCTTTGAAATTAGGTTTAGGTACTAGTCAACGATAGTACAAGAGTGAGAGTAAACACACAATATTACAGCATTTCTGAAACATGCTTTCGACAATATACCTATAGGCCAAAAATATTCCTACTACATTTTTTCTGACGTATTGAAGTTGAAAACCAGGACTGCACATTTTTAGCTGACTATACAATATCGTCCCTCTTTCCACCCCCTTGCCCTGTCGAAAACTTCAACCCCTAACGAGCTCAAAACTCCTTAAATTTTTATGACACAAACGATGACTGATGGTTGCAACTATCGATTCCACCCCCCACCCCTTAAATCTACCGCCATGTTTTTTGAAGCCTCTCGGATGCTGCTCTTATTATGAAACTTTACAATTCCCGACCTAAACATACTGTTCAATATCCATTGCAGTTTCACTTTAATCACATTGAAAGAAACGTGTACACTGCAAGCATTGAACAGCGAATAAAAACACTCCTCGCAAAATTCACTTTGGAATATTCCGTGGCTAGGTCAGTAACCTCTCCTTATGGGCTACCGTTAAAATTCAAAGTGACGTATGCGCCTATGATACTTGTATACACATACGACATTTTGATCGATGTTTGTTGAGTTGGACGCTTTCCAAGGCTCGCTTTGTCCGTGTGACAAGAGTCGAGTGCTTGCAAAAGGCCTTGTATAGAAAAGTGGATGCAGGCATGTCACGGCTTTATCTGTACCTATACGGTTTCTAGTTACATTGTTGCGAAGAAATTCAATACTGCTGTAATAACATACGGAGAATAGAAATGTAGCCTTATTTTGTTGCCTGTAAGGGTTAAAATTTGAGTGACAGAGAAAATTGGCTTCATGCTTTGATAGCCTAAATAAAACTAGACTGGGAAGTTACATACAATCTGCAGTATAAAATAACAGATTTAGAAACTCGATAAAATGGCCGGAATCAGATATATGCATTATGCACTACTATGTCGTTAAGATCACAATCATTAAGATACAAAGTTATGTCAGTTCCTTATAGTGTAGCATGATATATAATACAAGTTTATGATTCTGATGCTATTTGGTCGGTTATTATATTGGTTTATGTCTCAAATGACTCCCCTTGGGCAGCAAAGTATTCAATAAATATGTACGAGTATACTATAAAGTACATTGAAAAAAATATTTACCAAAGTGACTTAGGTTGGCTATATTACGAGGAAACTTTGATATGTGTAACAAATCCTTGCTATCAAATTTACAAAACTAAAAAGGTTGAAGTCGATACCAGAGTTCTGTGGCCTATTTCACCATAATTACAAGTGTGACAATTATAAAATATCACTGTTACTGACGTCACAGGCCTCCGTAGGCTACGGCTATCGCTTACTATCGGACGGTCCATATGCTTGTTTGCAACCAACAAAAAATTATTACTAATAACGTTTTTAAATCATGAATAAACTAGTTTTTATTTTCCGAAACCCGTGACAATTGTCGCAAGGTTTAGTACAATTCTCATTCAGTCTTGACATGAGGTTCGGCATATGTCGGAATTTCGCTACAATTTGTCGTGTTTTTTGTGACAATTGTAATTTTGCTTCGCAAAAAAGTAGTTATTTACTGCTGATTTACTAAAGTTCCTGCACTAAATTTTATGTTGGTGGCAAACAAACGCACGACCCTTCCGATGGTAAACGGTAACTGTAGCCTATAGACGCCCTAGATTGCAGAAACTGTAAATTTACAATTGTAGCACTTGTCAATGTGGTGAAATTGGGGCCTGGTCTAAATAAATAAACAACATTGTACATTATACCAAACAACTGGTATAATCAACAAAAAACTGGTGTAATCAACCAAATTAATTTAGAAGAATGCCTTTCTGTTGGCATTCTACTAAATTAATTTGGTAAAATAATAAAAAATTGTGTATTCAATCTTAATTTCCGGTTAGAATTACGCAAGATCTGATAAATCCAACTTGGCATTTTTTTCAGTGTAAATTATTTTTAACCGACTTTAATAAAGGTTCCGATCTCAATTTGACTTTTTTGATGTTACTCGATGTCTCCAGGAACCGTGAATCGATTTGTTTGAAGGTTATGGGATCTTGGAGGATTCGGTTTTTATAATTCACGATGTGTATAGCATTGTACCGAGGAGAAATTTCATAAGTTGCGAAACTTGCATAGAGAATGTTCTCTGGAATCTCAATTTAACAAATAATCTAATCAATCCAAGACCGTACTAGATACATGCCTTTTGAGTTATATTTACTGCCTTGTTTACTTATTTACGACACTTTTATAAGTTCTCATAGAAACATTCTCAATGAGAACTTACTCTTAAATTCCCGTGAAAATTCTTGGAAATTTCCGAGTACATTCCTGCCATTTTGAGAATATTCTGCAACTTGTACATTGCTAGATGCTTATCAAAGACAACAAATGCTATGGAAAGTCGGCCATGTTTGTTTAGTTTTTTTTCCCCTCACTAGCTCGTAAAGCGCTCGTTTATCGTTTAATACGAGCGGGTAAAAACGCTTTTTACACACTTGTGAATAAAGTAATTTGACATTGCTCTAATTCCTATAGCCCCCTACTGCCTAGTATAAGAGGATCTGTATGACCGTAGTAAACATGCGCAATCGGAGCTCACATGTTAAATTGGTCGTTCTCATGGGTGACTTTGTAAGCCATTGGCTATATTTAAGTAACTCTATTCTACGATACGTTTCGACATTGAGTTTTAAATGGTTTTTTTAAGTTAATTTACATTTGGATGAGATTTATAATCATATTTCCTCGCTATAGTGAGGGGAAAAAAGTTGTATTACACTTGGCGGCAAAGTTTGTTCAACTCTCGTGCCTTGAGACCTTCGCAATGCTCAAGATTCCAGTTTTTGAACCACTCGCTACGCTCGTGGCTCAATTTTGGAATCTTTTGCTAGCTCAGGTCTCAATATTGGCACGACAGTTAAACAACAACTTTGCCCCCTTGTATAATAAATAACTATTTCCACTAGCGCACATAATGCCTACTAAGCTACGTGTTATAAGGTCTTCGCTTCGCACATTATAACGACTCAACGACGACTCGACTCTATGCCTAATATTGAAATTTAAGTCTTATATCATACTTAGGTACTAGGATATATTTCAAAAAATTATATCAAAGTAGTGTACGACGAGTGGTCTACGCGTCGTACACTAAACGTTAACCCAGACTCGTCGGTCACACATTGACCACACGTCGTCCATGCGTTTGCGACTGACGTGTATCAAGCAACCATTTTCATTGCCCACTCGTTCACGCCGCGTTGTCCATTAGTGACCATTGCGTGGATCAACTAGTTGACTACTTGTCGAAAGTGTGAGTAGAGTTGCTGCCGCGTTGGCGTGGAGTTGTTATAATGTGCGAACACCTATTAAAGTAAGCGGCTAGCGTCCACTGCCGTGTCTGTTACAGTAATCTTCATATCTGGGGCTATCATTACGAGTATATTTAGCGTAATGACAAGTTTCAACGTCCATAACATCTGTTATCTCTTTCCCAACTGTGGCGGTATTCACATCTGCAGATAATATGAAAACCGGTCAAAATTGGTCTCTGACCTACTACGGCGAACTATGAAACTCGTAAATTTCAAGGATTTGTCTCTGTTATTCCAACCAAGGCGGCAATAGAGCGACAGGGACAAATCCCGTAGGCCTAGTCATGTTGCCATTCTGCAATCGTATACGATAAGCGATAAGTAATTAATGTATGTGCGACAGATTTAAATTTCTTTTCGTTGTTTTATTTTGTGTCCCTAAAACCGCGCGGAGTGGTGATTTTTGTAAGAGATGATGTTTTGTTTTCAATTTCTCACGTATGGATTAAAATCTAGCGTGAAACAGAAATACAACTGCACCGGTTTTTTTTTTATATACTGAGTCGAAATAGCAACTTAAGGTGCATTTAGACCAAACGAGCATTCGCTCATTCTATACCCTACTCTACGAAATCAATAAATTTCGACGAATCAAGTTTTGTGTAACGAACGAATGTCGTAGATAGGATAGAATGAGCGAATGCTCGTTTGGTCTAAATGCACCTTAAAAGCGTGACAGAGTGGTACGAAAAAAGACAACGAAAATAATTTTAATCCTCATACCATATCTATATATTATGGTCACGTGACTTCTCGCTTATCGTACACGTTTGCAGAATGTGATCTTGGCTAAGCCTGCTGAGATCAACTTATATAAGTTGTTCAATACAATACGCATTGCTTTGTGAATGTGCCTGCACTAGTGACCTCATTTGACATCGCCTATGCAGACACATTCGGCGCTATAATTAGCTTATAGACCTTTTTTGATAGTGGAATGTGGCACAGTTTAAACAGGCCTCTTTGTGAGCGGTTTATAGTACATCCCACTTAGTCGTTTGTCATCACATCATCAGCCTATCTCCACTGCTGGACGTAGGCCTCTCCTATTAGGAGGTAAATGCTCATAATCGCCACGCTGGGCAAGCGGATTGTCCACTATGATGACGCTGCTGCCATCAATCTTCATTCAATTAATGGTCAGTGACACTCGTTGCGGTGTACCATTAAATATGACATTTACATATTAATATGACATTATTAATATGACATTTACATATTAATATGACATTTACATTATACATATGCTACAACGCGCACGTGATGCACACGTGTCCGGTGTGGCCCAGCCTTTACACTTACTACAAGTTCCCATCACATCATCACATGTCATATCATCAGCCTATGATGGTCCACTGCTGCTGGACGTAGGCCCCTCCTATTTACTATGCGTATTGATGATAGGTAGGACATTAGGAGGTAAATGCCTATAATCGCCACGCTGGGCAAGCGGATTGGCGAACGCAGTAATGTGTCCACCATGACCACTATGATGACGCTGCTGCCCACCATCAATCTTTTATCAAATAATGGTCAGTGACACTTCCATCCCTTAGTCGACTCTTACGACACCCGCAGGAGGAGTTGGGGTGGTGACAAATGTATTCTTACTGCCGTCACACAGGTTCCCACTACTAATGAAATTATTAAGAAACTACAGCTATAAACCTTAATACTTAGAAATTGTACAGCAATTTTCCTACAACGGAACCAACTATGATATCATAAAACTTAACTGCTCACTCAGTCGCTATCAAAAATATCCGAGCGACTACGGTGGTCAAAAATATGTCAACATGCACTCTAACGTCATGACAATAGAGGCGTGCTCAGATATTTATGAGCACCTTGGCCGTTTCGATATATCTAATGCTCCATGCTCTTTTTAGTTTCATATTCAACTTTGACGTCAAAAATATATTAGCAACTATGCACCTTAACACATTTTGTTAAGGCGAAGATTGTATAGATATTTTTGTATAAATGTTATACGAAAACTTCATTAACATTTGCTATTCACATTGAAATTAAAACGGGGCTCGTATAATTATAACGATGTTTATTGTCTGAAGTCTGATGAATACATTGTTTGGTGTTTTAATGACTGTATCCATTTTATTCATTATCGTTTTTTTGTTTAAGTGAACTCTTTATGTGGTCATTATTAATCGTTGTTTTCGCATTGTGGTAGATATAGAAATATAAATGTTTATTTGCGAGGTTACATTAGGTTTTTCTTACAGCAGGTTTAGAATCAGTATTCGTTCAGTTAACATAAAGCCAACATGCGAAATATTTATGTATTACCTAATACTAAGATATTAAAAAATAAACCTTAGAACTAAAAATGGTGCAATGCATACATTGTGTCCCTTATGTTATGCACACGGTAGGTCTTCTGATGGTGACTGTACAAATGTACGAAATACGAGACTCCCACGGAGGTGACCTAGATCGCGATGACTTAGCTTCTTAGCTACTCGTAATTACTGTAATTAACTAATGACTCTGACTCCGTTTAGAAATTGGCTGCACCAATCTGCAGTCTTACGGCGAACAACGAAATCCGCAAATTTCGAGGATTGTGTCTGTCAGTCTATGAGGCCTTGGTTGGAGTGACAGAGACAAATCTTCGTTTGCGGATTTTAAAGTAAAGAAAAACAAACTGCTCAAAATAAGGCATAGAAATTTTTTAAAACAAGCATGAATCAGAAAGTAAAAATTTTTGGGCATACTGTGGCACGTACTTTGGCAAATTTTTGGGATACCACGGCCTGGGCACTTTTGTGGTACACTTTACGAAAAAACTATCACACGTACAGATTTGATCTTTGGACACAGCGCTTTTGAATCGTTAAAAGCGCTCGTTACGAGAAAAAAATCTACTTCCGGTTCTAACCCTACACCACTGTTCCTGAGAAGAATCCGGAAAGAAACTCAGCGGGACTTGTGGGCATTATGGGCATTTACCTCCTAATGATCTATACCATACGCTCAGGTAAAAGGACAGGCCTTTATCCAGCAGTGGACTGGTTATAGGCTGATGAAGTGAAGTGCCCTCACCAGGATTCGAATCCTCTTGGTAGGCAGGGTCAATCAAGTCTGTCTCCGTAGTCTAAGTAGACTTGATTTAGTACGAGTACTCGGTATTGGCCGTGTGGTGACGGCAGAAAGAATACATTTGTCACCACCCCAACTCCTCCTGCGGGTGTCGTAAGAGTCGATTAAGGGATTGAAGTGTCACTGACCATATTTTGATTAAAGAGCGATGATGGGCAGTAGCGTCATCATAGTGGACACATTACTGCGATCGCCAATCCGCTTGCCCAGCGTGGCGATTATGGGCATTTACCTCCTAATGCGTATGCATACTATACGCATAGTTAATAGGAGAGGCCTGCGTCCAGCCGAGGACTATCATAGGCTGAAGACGACACGGTATTGATGATGGTGCAGCAGCAGCGTCATCATAATGGACAGTAGGTATTACTGCGATCGCCAATCCGCTTGCCCAGCGTTAATGTGTTTATACGCATAGTTAATAGGAGAGGCCTACGTCCAGCAGTGGACTATCATAGGCTGATGATGATGGCGATGACACGGTATTTAACCATGTAAATTTGATTGACATGGCTAAATACCTGTTTTCCTCACTCCGTGACGGTATCATTTGCAACAGTGTCAGGAACTCATTTCATCCAATTTACATGGTGAAAACCCCTTTAAGTCATACTAAAACCACAGTATAAATAGTATTAACGTACAGTATGATGGACACACTCTGCCTCCCACTGAAAATGGGAGTTTGGACGTTGCGTGACGGAAGCGACATCCGCTATAAAGGTCAAGTCACACAGGATGCGGATAATTCGGCCAAACGAAAGTTGGCAAATAATAATTTGGTAGGTAAATGCCAAGTGAATCTTCTGCCATAAGTTGGCTTGAAAGTAAAATTAGGCGAAAAATATTTCGGTGAATTGCAGTACACCGGAATTTACACTTGCAAGTTATTGCTTGTCAGCCTCCGTAGCCTAGTTGGTAGTGGTAGTGACCCTGCCTACGAAGCTGGAGATTCCGGGTTCGAATCCCGGCGAGGGCATTATTTTGTGTATTTATTATCACGAATATTTGTTCCTTGGTCATGACTGTCTATGTATTTAAGTATCTATGTGTATATATCTATTATATATATCGTCACCTGGTATCCACACCACAAGCCTTAATTGAGCTTACCGTGGTGGGACTAGGTCGATTTGTGTAAGATGTCCCAAGATATTTATTATTTTATTTTTAGTTTTGAAACACCATTATGTGCAAGAAGTAGATGCTGATATTTGTCACTAAATCTTACCTATAGCGTCTCATTATTGAAAGCATCACATATATAATTAGCATTTGACTGGCGGAAACGCTTGAGTCAGTCGAGTGTCGTCTCCGATTACGCGCACCACAAAAATATAAGTTATGTAGACAGTATTGTATCTTAACGAATTACGTATTTAGCTATAGCTCTCCGATTTTAAAGACAAACGCGTCTTAATCGCGTAAACTTACGTTTAATTTACGTTTAAATCAATACATATTAGCTCTCCGAATCGCCAAACTGGAGTGGCAGTGAACTGGGCATTGGGCATAATGCACGTAGAACCGATGGTTATTGGGGCGGAAAGGTTCTCGAGTAGTGTCCACGTAGTCCACTTACGGGAAGGCGCAGCGTGGGTAGGCCCCCCACAGGGTGAACTGATGACCTAGTGCAGGTCGCAGGAGTCCACTCGATGCGGGTGGCGCAGGACCGGTCATTGCGACAATCTTTGGGGGAGGCCTACGTTCAGCAGTTGACTTCTTTCGACTGATATGAATCGGGTGTTTGTAAGATGCAATCATCATCATCGGTGATCGCGAGAATGTCGCGTTCTAAATTGGTAGTCGCGGCTAAATTTTTCGATACTTATTTTTGCACTTGACTGTACATATCTGTCGCTTAGTACCCATAACACAAGTCTTATTGAGCTTACGTGGATCGATTTGTGGAAGATTGTATTGTGATATTCATTCATTTGGCTGATGCAATCGATAAGTTTAAGGTATTATACTGTGTGTAGTATAACTGTGTACTATCTACTCTTTTGAGTAGACACGTCTGTAAGCATCCACTAAGAAAAAAAACGAAACTCTGTCCCGCTTCCCAGTACACGGTCGGAGATAAGAGGGAGAGAGACAGCGATGGTGTCGAATTTCACTAGAAATTTGATTCGCGAAATGCACGTCGAGAGTCGGGTGTTCAGTTCAAGTTGAACGACATTTTGTAAGAATAGTCGGCCAACAAATTGTTATTTATTTAATCATCATCATAATATCAGCCGAAAGACGTACTACTGAAGGTAGGTCTCCCTCAAAGATTGCCACAATGACCGGTCCTGCGCCACCCGCATTAAGCGGACTCCTGCGACCTACACCAGGTCATCAGACCACCTTGTGGGGAATCGGTGTGTGATATCGTTGAATAGGTCTTTTAAAAAGAATAAGGAACCTAAAAGAAAGTTTTTTCTAAAGTCAATATTTTCCGAGATCACCGCTCCAGAATTAAAAGAATATGTCCCCATCCCATTTTAACATTCGATCCGTGGATTCAAAGAAGATGAAAAAAAAAAACAAAAATATTGACCTTATAGCCTCCTGCCTACATTTTTGAAAAAATAAATAAATATCTTGGGACATCTTACACAAATCAACCTAGTCCCACGGTAAGCTCAATTAAGGCTTGTGTTTTGGGTACCAGGCGACGATATATTAACAAATAGATACGTATAGATACTTAGATACATACACAGCCATGACCAAGGAACAAACATTTGTGATAAATAAATACACAAAGAATGCCCTCGCCGGGATTCGAACCCGGAACCTCCAGCTTCGTAGGCAGGGTCACTACCAACTAGGCTACAGAGGCTGACAAACATTTGTGAGTGAGTTTACTGAAACGTCCCACTTTGTCGTTTGCCATAAAGCCGTTTTGTCAGTTTATTCATATGAAGACACAAGGAAATCTCGTCTTTATGGTAAGCGACAAAGGACATTTTACTAAAAACTAACACAATTGTCCATAAGCGTTACTAAATTTTTAAGATCTATGTCAATTATACAAATTTCTAATTTGATTTGGCAAATTTTGAACTAATGTAGGCACGAGGATAGAATACATACTTTGAATCAAAACTATTTTTAACATAATCGGCCAAGCTGCTTTGAATATCTAACGAAACCATATATTAAGCATGGTCCGACATGCTTTTGGCCAGTTTTTTTAAATGTAATTCGTATGACTAACGTCGCATTCACACGTGTTCCCTGTAATCTGTAATGTATACAACAATACCAGTCACCACTTACTGTCGAAGTAAGCAGAAATAATGCCACTTGAGTTGGGTTCTTGTGTTCCAGCAATCGTTCCCACACTAACACATCGAGTACGAAAGGGCGCAACTACATGCAGAATGTTTGTCTAATACGGGCCATTAATTAAACCAGGCATATCATCACATCATCAGCTTAAGGTGGGTTTACAGCAAACGAGTGAATATTATGCTCATTCTATCCCCACTCTACGAAATTCGTTCGTTACACAAAACGCAATTCTTCGAAATTCGTTGATTTCGTAGAGTGGGGGATAGAATGAGCATTCGCTCGTTTGGTGTAAACCCACCTTTATATCAGTTCATTGCTGGATGTAGGCCTTTTCTCTATTGACTATGCGCATGGACGCGTTAAGGTGCATTCAGACCAAACGAGCATTCGCTATTCTAACCCCCTACTCTACGAAATTCGATCGTTACACAAAACGTGATTCGTTGATTTAATAGAGTGAGGGATAGAATAGCGAATGCTCGTTTGGTCTGAATGCACCTTTTGGAGGTAATGCCCATAATCGCCACGCTAGACAAGCGGGTTGGCGATCGCAGTATTGTGTCTGTGTCCATTATATTGAGGCACTGGACTTCCATACATGCTAGTTGTAATAATAATCTAGTTTTGTAAGTATTTTGTGTTGTAGCATATATTATATTTAACATACTATGGACTGTCTGTACGGATAATTGTCTGAAATAAATGTATTTAATTTTATTTTTTTATTTTTATTTATTATTTATTATGATGACGCTGCTGCCCATCATCAATCTTCTATCGACGAATGGTCCGTGTCTCTTTCAATCCCTTAGTCGACTCTTACGACACCCACGGGAAGAATTGCAGTGGTGACAAATGTATACTTACTGCTGTCACCACACGGTTTGTGTTCATCCCATAGTAAAAATTACTCAGTATGACCTATTATATCCGCCCAGTAAATTATTGCGTGTGACTGAATTTACATCCTGTATTGGCTATAACTCCATCCCTCTTTTCCCACGGCTTTAGAAAGGGAGAGACGCGTGAGATATGACACCGGAAATGTAAATGGCGCGAATTTGCCAGATGTCACCCATATGGAGGGGACGTTATCTGACATGTTTTAATTGTATTTTAAGTGCTGGGAAGATGGAAGATGATAAAATTGCACTAATGTTTAAGATATGGTTTTATGATCAGGATTTTTTAGTTAGTTATAGGTAGCAATATACCATAACTGTCGTCGCTTAATATCATATTAGCCGAAAGACCTCCACTGCTGAACATAGGCCTCCCACAAAGATTGCCACAGCGATCGGTCCTGACTCACTGATTCAATTTCATTAAGTAGTTACTCGTACTTACGTGTTCATTAGATTAAAATAAAATTAATAAAATGCAAAAGAGGGCAATATTTTTGTATACTTTATAGTATTTAGTATATTTTAGTATTTTTATCTACAGGAATATCATAATTTCCCTGTTATGTATTCAGAAGCGGTAATGTAATGACCTATATTAAGAGACCGGTGTCTGTGGCTGTATCATAATGTTAACATTAAAGTACAGGCAGAGTACAGTGCATCATAATGTTGGCATTAAAGTATCGTCGTCATGATATTAATTTTAACATTATGAAGTCAACTTCTTTTTGTTGTTTTTTTTTTCAATAAATATTTATTGTAGGATATCCTTACAGAAATTGAGTGATTTCAACTGATTTGAATTTTTATATTTAGAGGTAATTACTTAGTGGATATCAATGAAAATAAAGGTAAATTGTCATTCTAAACTAATGATATGGATGTAGATAAAGTTATGTATGTGACTGTACATAATTAGGCATTAAACACTCGTGTGATCTTATTATGAAACGAGCCGTAGGCGAGTTTCATAAAACCACACTCATGTTTAATGCCTCTTATTATGCGCCAGCCACATAAATAACTAATAGGCACTGAAAACGGTTTATGTTGAAAAGCTTTTACATTAAATTGTAAACTCATTCATAAGATTTACAAAAGAATCTTTTAGAAGTTTGATTTATTAAATAAGGTAATTTTTTGTTAAAATGTTTGACCTGCACTGCAATAATCCTTGCAAAAGTGCGTGAGTTAATTGAATGCAGTGCAGCCGCACGGTGCACGGTGCATTATTGCATGTGTAACGAGTACCGCTAATTGAAAACTGCAGCCATTGTGACGGCCGATAAAGCACCGAACTTACGATTGTTCGTGTGAAGGGGAAAGAAAACAAACGAAAGTAAAAACTAAAGGTGCATTTAGACCAGACGAGCATTCGTTCATTATATCCCCACTCTACGAAATCAACGAATTTCAACAATCACGTTGTGTAACGAACGAATTTCGTGGAGTGGGGGATAGAATGATGCTCGTTTGGTCTAAATCCACCTTAAGAAGGTAAAATAGGTAATTATGTTCTAACTCTTCTTGTAGATGGGTTCATTTGTAGAAGATAGATTATGATTTTTAAAAAACCTCACAAAATAAAGTAAATATGTTACGAAGTTCTTGTTACACAGAATTAAAGTTCACTGGGACATATTTTTGATAATTTTTATATACATACACCGTATTTTACCTTTGATTATTCTTAGCGAAGATCAGTCAACAGACACATACAAATATTTGTAATAAATACACAAATTAATAGTACCCTCGCTGGTTAGGGCTTCAATTCGAATATTCGGTCCATTTCAGAATTCTAATAATACGGCAACCCGCCATCCCACCCATATCCAGCGTTGGTAAACTTCAGCATTTTTTTTTGGTATATGACATCTAACTTTTAAATGGGTTAGTAGCATGGGGTCTAATTCGCAAGTCGTCTACGGAGCAGCTCGTCTAATTCGCAAATGATCTACGTAGCATTTCGTCTAAAATATCAGCTCGTCTAAAAAGCAACTAGTCTACTTTTTACGGAGTAGCAACTCGTCTAAATAGCAGGTCGCCTACTTCGAAACTCGTCTAAATGGCAGGTCGTCTACTCGCAAGTTAGTTATACGAATTTTCGTGAATTTTGGTAAATTAAGTTCCCTAAATGAATCAAGCGGACAGTTAGGACATAGGACGTAATAATCTCTACTTATCTGTCATGGTTCTTCTTATTCTTCAGCCTTTTTCGATCATTTGGCGAAGGCTTCCTTCAATGCTTTCCGTTCTCTTCGGCACTGAGATACTTGCATCCAATTTGCGCCCGCGATCCTCTTCACGTCATCCTTCCAGCGCAATTGTGGTCGTCCTTTCGGGCGCTTCTCTCCCCATGGCTTCCACTCAAGAAGACGTTTGCACCAGGATCTATCATTACGGGCAACGTGTCCAGCCCACTCTCACTTCAACTGCGCTACTCGTTTGGTTACATCAGCGACTTTGCTATGTTCTCGAAGCCATTTGTTTATTTTATGGTCCATTAGTGATATTCCTACCAGCTTTCTTTCCACAGGAGAAGCACGTTTAAGTTCATCATCAGCCTATGTTAGTCCACTGTTGGACGTAGGCCTCTCCTATTAACTATGCGTATATGTAGACGCATTAGGAGGTAAATGCTCATAATCTCCACGCTGGGCAAGCGGATTGGCGAACGCAGTAATGTGTCCACTACGATGATGCTGCTGCCTATCATCAATCTTTTATCAAAGAATGGTCAGTGACACTTCAATCCCTCACTCGACTCTTACGACACCCGCAGGAAGATTTGGGGTGGTGACAAATGTATTCTTACTGCTGTCACCACACGGTCACGTCATAATTTATCACTGGTAAAACATATATTGATTGAAGACTTTCGTCTGTCTGACGTCTGTCTTTCGCCATACAACATACTTCAGTATACGCACTTATGCATGTACGTATGGCATGATTGGCATGCGATTTACATATTTTATTTGTTCGCAGGCAACATAGCCATCACGTGCCTTCGCGGTTATAATCGCAATCTGCGGTTCCGCGCGTTTCGCGTAATTCGCGTCTCACGACGTTGAGTTACTGCGAATGCCGCAGAGCACGGAGGTGGCTTATTTGAACCGCTGGCTGCGTTTACAGTTCATTGCACATTTTGCAGAAACGTTTTTGAAGATGAAAGAATTCCATTTTGCCGAACCCGAGTCAGATTGGAGCCTTTGACTCCAATACGGTACGGTACTTCCTACTTCCTACACTACAACGCGCATGCCACGCACAATTGCATGAGCTGCACTCGCATCCGATGGGGCTCGGCCTTTCAACAGCACACGGTATCAGTTATAATACGGAGGCAATCGGGTGGGTACTGTGTACGCGCTCAACAGTGTAAACATTGCGCGCTCGTTCTTATCGCGGCGGGGACTCGGTGGGACCACTCAAGTATCTATTTACGAGACCAATACTGCTGAGTAACAGGGGTGGGTATACTGCTGATAAAGTTCTTGTTTACTCTATTTAGGTATTTCTATGCGATTATTCCATCGCAAAAATCAAGTCATTACCATTCCCAAATTATTGACGAACTGCGTATTAATAGTGGAGTCATTTTCGGTTATCTTGTAGCAGACGCATGTTTGTCTGCTATTCTGGCATAATATTAACCTCGTTTGCTTTTATAAAACGGAAAATAAAGTGGTGATGGTAATGAACAATAAAAACGCATAAAAAATCGCATAGAAACACCGATTTACTTATAGTGAGACGATCGAGACGAAAAAGCTGGAATTACCACACTAGGCGATTATTTTTAAACGTTTTACGTTTTTATCTTACCACCAATATCTTACAACAATTTTAAGTTTTTTTTATCCAATGATAAATTCATGGAAAAATACAAGCCATTAAACAAAAAGAATCTATACTACTACTTACTAAAAATATTTCATATTTGCAAGTTTGCAGTATTTTCTATTAAAAGTTCCACCTGACCCGTATATATTATGTATATTCATTGACCGAGAGTGTATGCACCTACGAGTACCACATACCTGCGATAAATTAGTTTTATGAGGGCACAGAATATATAAAGTACAGAAGCTTCACTGCTTTGATGTTCACAAATGCCGGCTTTTTATGTACCTACACAATTATTATTACCAAACAAAACGGCGCGCGAGGCGACGCTAGCAGCTGAAATGGGCCGTATTGCGTGACGGAAAGGTCGCTTATAAGAGTTATAAGCCGCACGCCGTCGAAAACAGGGTTGTCAATTATTGAAAACTAATAAAATAACGAACGGCGCTATGAGGCGTCTGTAATACATTACTGCAATGATATCTACGGCGTTAATAGCATTCGTCTTGATTCAACAATTTAGTTCATGCGTGATTATAGAATTTACATTTCATACACGTGATTCAAAAATATTTGTCTCAACTTTGGCGGCACCTTCTTTGTGCTTCGGCCGCGCGTGCCCGGGCGGCATTGTTTGAGGTGTGAGTGAGATAGCAACACGACTTCGCTAACTTTAGGTGAATATCCATCCGAGTAATCCTGATAATAACACGAACATTCTAAAAATATCTGTAGACAGTATGTGAGGTGTGCAGAAATTAATATATCTGCTTAATGCATTTAAAACTAAAGAATTACGTTAGGTATCTACGCATTCATTACAAAAGCAGCATAAATAAGTAATTGTTTAATCACAATCGTAAGGCAGACGTAACACGGCATTTTCTCTTATATGTACCAGTGTACCTATTTGATATTATGGGAATAAAGTCAGAGAACCAAATAATATGTTAGGACAAAAGGCGCGAAATTCAATAAAAGTATGAGAGAACGAAGTTTTTTACATTATTTAAATGTGCCGCTTTTTTACTGACAAATTTGTCCTAAAATAAACCGTTTTCTCTGTAATTGACTTGAGTTTCTGAGAATTTAATTTACTACGAATGTAGGTAATAAGTGTATTATTATGAGTATCTCTCTGATGCATCGGCTGTGCGAAAAACGCGTCATGATAATTAAAATTATTATTATTGCAACATGCTGCATATTATATATATTCAGTATATTTTAAGATGTATAAGATAATCCTAATATTTGCAAGCGATATAATATAATTATCGTCTGTCGCTGGCTCGTCACGTATCGCGAAATAATATTTCGCGATACGTGACGAGCCAGCGTTGTAAATTTAAACGTGCGTTCCGAGACAGCGCGCGCCAACCATTGAATAGACCACGGAGACGGGGCGCTCTGCATGTACTTGTAGCCGCGCGACGGAATCGCGGAGTGACACCCCCTTGATGAGGGTCTGAAAAAGCATTTAAACTTTCGCAATATTTGTACTAATTTGTAGTTTTTGTGGGCGTATAGTTTTTATAATACGTGGGCCACAGCAAAACTAGACATGTTGTAGAAAAAGTCTGCCCCATACATTGTCACAATGTACCTAATGCATTAATCTTGATACAGATATTCAAGAAATTTAAAGTTCCCATTCAAGCACATCTGTATTCTCAACGATTAAACTCAGCTTGGGAACCTCTTAAGAACTAACTATAATAATAAATTTCAAAATAACCAACGGCCAACGCGTCCCTTACCATAGACTAATATATTTCCAGATACTCTATCCATATGACAAAACTGTTATTAACGTGCACCATTAAGTTACGAGCACTTCTCCTAAATTCGCCGTCAAAACTAACGAACAATGTTAAGGTGCATTCAGAGTATTCAGACCAAACGAACATTCGCTATTCTATCCCCCACTCTACGAAATTCGTTTCTTACACAAAACAGGATTCGTTGATTTCGTAGTGGCGGATAGAATAGCGAATGCTTGTTTGATTTGAATGCACCTTAAACAAACCGTTCAAAGAAATATATGCCTAATCTAGTGCTACCTATTTTAGTGTCGTATCTATTTCAGTCATTGTCAGATTTAGGTTATCGTCTTTTGGGTGGACAATTGGACATACCTAAAGTTAAGGAATTCCTGTACTAATGGGATATAACAACTGTCGGTACAACTAGGTTCGCCGGTCTACAGCCCTATGCAATAAAATCGTAACAAATATTTGTACAAGCTGCTAACTTTTGACCACCAGTGGACAACTTTTGTTTTTCCGACTGACAATAACTCATTTATATGTAGAAGATTGATAATGGCCAGTAGCATCGTCACACTGGACACATTACTCATACTGCAATCGCCAACCCGTTTGCTCAGCGTGGCGATTATGGGAATTTACCTCCTAATGCGTTGATATGCATAGTTAAGGAGAGGCCTATATCCAGCAGTGGACTGAGAAAGGCTGATGAGGGTGAGGTTTAAATAACACATAGATTTGGCGGCATTCAATGACGTAAATTGGAAATTAAGCACATTTTGAATACAAGTATTGTTTATTTCGTTCGCCTGTTGATGGCAACAATAGTATTTAGGTACGCGATACGCATATATCGACAACTGTTGTAGACTATAGCGTACCTGTCAGTATTCCGTAATATTATACACATCAATGTCCCTAACACTTGTTCCATAACAACGCGTAATAAAGCAAGAAAAACCTCATCAAATCCAAAATGTCTTATCTCTATATAATTTTATAGCACTTACGTCCTTTCAGTTCTGCGCTAGCTAGCCGGGGGTGGACTATGCAACTGATGTCATCTTATATTACAGTATCGGATGCCAGTGCGTATTCTTTTGACTTTCGAAAACTCGTATATGTTTCACTCTATTTATTAGAAAACTCTTATTCCTTTGTAATAAGGTTGAAAATAAAATTTTACTTCAATCTAGATACGATTTAGAGAAGGTTTTGTGTTAAGTACTGCTTATATTGTAGCCAAGCAATTGTGGTACGTATTAGAAGGGATTTAGGTTGTGATTCGTATGGAGGAAGACAGGACGATCGTCAGATGTTTTGCGCGTTGAGAAAACATGAATTACTAGTCGGTTAGAAGACGGGCAGAGAGCTCAGACTCTTCAGTTGGATATTTTTTAAGCTAATTTTTACTTTTAAATTGCTGCAAGTTTTGAGACGCAACTATGGTCAAGAGAGAGAAGGAAATATCTGCGTCTTTTCCGTGCGTTTAATATAATGAGGAAAGGGTTTCTGAGAGTTCATTTTTGACAGCCACAAATTAGATGTAAGAATCAAATCTATTACTATAGTATTTCTTGTAATAAAACGCCCAAATTATTGCCACATTTATTATTGTATCCCTCAATTCTTGATTACGAGAAACGAACGTAACCAGGAACCTTTTCCTCAGTAAAAATACACAGTTTTAAAGTGTTTATGTGTCACCCTGTGGCCTGCAAAACTTCACATTAAGGTGCATTCAGAACAAACGAGCATTCGCTATTCTATCCCCCAACGAAATCAACGAAACACGTTTTGTGTAACGATCGAATTTCGTAGAGTAGGGGGTTAGAATAGCGAACGCTCGTTTGGTCTGAATGCACCTTAATATTATCATCATCAGCCTATATCAGTCCACAGCTGGACAAAGGTGTCTCCTATCACCAATGCGTATGGATTGGACGCATTAGGAGGTAATTGCTCGACGGCAGTAAGAATACATTTGTCACCACCCCAACTCTTCCTGCGGGTGTCGTAAGAGTCGACTAAGGGATTGAAGTGTCACTTACCATTATTTAATAAAAGATTGTTGATGGGCAGCAGCGTCATCATAGTGGACACATTACTGCGATCGCCAATCCGCTTGCCCAGCGTGGCGATTATGGGCATTTACCTCCTAATGCGTCTATACGCATAGTTAATAGGAGAGGCCTACGTCCAGCAGTGGACTATCATAGGCTGATGATGATGATGATGCTCATAATCGCCACGCTGGGCAAGCGGGTTAGTGATCGTAGTAGTGTGTCCACTATGATGATGATGCCCATCATCAATCTTTAATAAACGAACGGTCAGTGACACTGCAATCCCTTAGTTGACTCTTACGACACCCACGGGAAGAGTTGGGGTGGTGAAAAAATGTAGGTATTCTTACTGCAGTCACCACACGGTCAAATACCCCTCACGTAATAGAAAAATAAATTAATCTTAGCAGATAATCTTTAAATTTGTAGATAAGACTAAGTGTCTGTACAATACAATTGCTCTATTCTTATTAATTAAACAGTTTAAAAAATGTTTAATATGTAAACCTAGCTAGTAAATAAACATGCTGTTCCGCCCGGTAGACCCCCGTTGGTCTAATCCGGCTACCGTGTGTATGTATACATAGGGCTCATGCATAAATCATGTGATGTTTTTTTGGCTACTTTTTGACCCCCCCCCCTCCCCCATGGTGATGTTTGGTGAGTTTCTTGGCTAGCCCCCCCCCCCTAGCAGTCTCACGTGTATTTTTTTCATTCAACTTTTCACGTTCGCTAGCCGAAATTGACAATATTTCTTAGTTTGTTCATCGTAAAAAAATACACGTGAGGTCTCCTTGTACCCCCCCCCTCCCCTACCGTGATCTTTCGTGATGTTTTCTTGGACCCCCTCCCCCCCTATAGGACCTCGCGTGATTTAACATTACATACTGTATTAATGCGTCCTCTGTACACATATATGTACATGTACAGTGTACACAAACGGTACAGTACACACTATACTAGCCTACGTTCACCTACCGCAGAGTAAAAAGACGATTGCACAAAAAATTTACATACATAGTCGTGTAAAATTATACACTACCTTTTCTACCTACATGCATTTGCCTTTAATGAAAGGAAAATTTAACGTTATAATTGTTGTGTTACGATTTTGATAGGTACAATGGCGAACTTATCCCTGTAAGGGCTTGTGCATAAATCACGCGAGGTCCTATAGGGGGGAAGGGGGTCCAATAAAAGAAACTCACCAAACATCACCATGGGGGAGGGGGGGGTCAAAAAGTAGCCAAAAAAACCTCACATGATTTGTGCATGAGCCCTAAGGTATCTCTACTAGTTAACCTTTGAGCAAATGAAGCAAAAGATAGACAAACATACACATGTACAGTACAGTGGTGAGTATTTACAATTAAACTTAAAAGTTATCACTATCACTACATAGTATAAAATAAAGTCACTTTTTCCGTCCCTATGTCCCTTTGTACGCTTAAATCTTTAAAACTACGCAACTGATTTTGATGTTAATTTTTTTTATAGGTAGGGTAATTCAAGAGGAAGGTTTTTATGTAGGTATAGTACCAGTGCGAAGCCGGGGCGGGTCGCTAGTATATTCTATTCTACAGAATACGTGGCCAATAGCCGTACCATGAGCTGCCGCGGCGTTATTTACGCGCGTTTACCTACTTTCTATTCGGCTCACGCCAATACGCAAGTACGAGCGGGACGGATAGAAATTACGCGCGTGAATAACGTAGCAGTGTGGCGACGGCAGTAAGGCCCGTGTCTCAAGCGCAAACTCATTGACATGTGTATCTTGCCCGTCCTAAGCCCGCCTACAGCGCACAAACCTGGTCATTAACTGAAGCTCTCAAGTCAAAACTCAAGGTTTGCCAGAGGGCGATGGAGCGCAGCATACTTGGTGTTCGTAGAACTGATCGAATCAGAAACACGGAACTGCGCTCCAGAACCGGAATTGTAGATGTAGGTGTCAAGACCGCTAAGCTTAAGTGGGACTGGGCCGGGCATGTTTGCCGTATGCACCCAGCAAGGTGGGCCAAAATGGTTTCAGACTGGGACCCACGGGAAACCTTCGATGGTGCTGGCCGGGGCATTGGCAGACCGAGAAGGAGATGGCGGGACGACCTAGACGCGTTTTATCCGAATTGGCGGGAGAAATGTGACGACCGGGCCGAATGGAGGAAAAGAGGGGAGGCCTTTGCCCAGCAGTGGGACACTAAACCAGGCTGAAAAAAAAAAAAAAAACAAGAATGTTTATACAAGTACTAAGTCAACATTTTAACTATTGGGAAATAATTAATACTATAAATTAGCAACTTTTATGTTTTAATGATTAATGAACCACTGTAAAAATTATTATTACTCTAGATGACAACATTTAGCTTAAAATAATATGTATATGCATATAGTCTTTATGGCATCATCATCACTAAAAATCAACAACTTATTTAAAAGTATTCATCAAGGATCTACATAAAACAGATATTTTTAGTTTTTATGGCATCAATTAATATCTCTATATATAAATCAACAACTTATATATAAGAATAGGAAACAGTATTTATTATAAATCTAAATAAATCACAGGATTGAAGTCTATAAAAGCCTCATTAAATATCACTGAAAATCAACAATTTAATGTATAAAAATATTTTCACGACGACAAAAATTACAACTTTTTTGTATAATATAGGCATCATGTGATAACACTGAAAATCAACAACTTATGCATCTACTCCACACGGCGCCGCAACGTTAAACTGCCCGTCGCGACAACGTGGATTTGCCCGACGCCGCGTCGTAATTTCGCACGGTGGGATAACGTGCAATGCCACGACGCCACGTCGTAATTTCCCACGGTGCGATAACGTGCAATGTCACGACGCCGCGCCGTTTTACGTTTACGACGCCGCACCGTGGTCATGTGGCCGGGGCCTAAGAATACATTTGTCACCACCCCAACTACTCCTACAGGTGTCGTAAGAGTGGACTAAGAGATTGAAGTGTCACTGACCGTTATTTGATAAAAGATTGATGATGGGCAGCAGCGTCATCATAGTGGCACATTACTGCGATCGCGAATCCGCTTGCCCAGCGTGGCGATTATGGGTGTACTCCTAATGCGTTTATACGCATAGTTAATAGGAGACGCCTACGTCCAGCAGTGTTATTCACTAAGGAAACCGCCTTGCTATCAGCGCTGTGTCAGCGCTGCGGCAGCGTCGAGCCTAAAAATGGTATTCACTAATGCACTTTAAACGACACTAGCGCTCGGCGACGAATGCGGCGTGAGCTGAAACTACACTGCGTCGAGAGTTCGACGACGAGCTGTTCTACGTTAGTGAATACCGTTTTTCGCAGCGCTGCGCTCGACGTCGAAGTGAAGGCTGTCTCGTCGTCGAGCTCGTTGATGAACGCAGCGAATGTGTGAATAAGAGAATAGCATAGCTGCAGTGGACTATCATAGGCTGTTGATGAATAACGCAGCGATAGCTCATGGTAGGGCTACCGGCATCGGTGGTAACTCGTCTATGAAGTGTGTGAAGTAACTCGATTCTGTGTAATAGGAGCAGTTTCCAGTGGCTGCCCTTCGCTGATGCCACCCACGGAGTCAAGCGGGGGAGGTCTCTACATACTAACTAAGTTGACTGTACAGTCACGTCTAATAATATGTACCTATACATTTCGGAACGTATGTCAAAGGCATAACGATCAAAATCGTATACATATTATTAGAGCCGACCCTACATATGTACAAGGCTTGGGATATGTATATACACTGGTTTACTTATGTCTGGAGTATAAGCTCTAAAATTGTATATATCGCACGCCTAGATCAAAACTTAATTTTCCTAACTAGTGCGCGAAAACGATTATCGTGCACGCTTCGCGCAAGATATTTTCTCTTTTTGACGCACTTGTTATCAAAAAAATCGTCCCTTACACGTGCAAAAACTTTTTATTAACTCGGGTGATTGTCGCCCTCATTTCACTCGGGCTCCAACTTTCACCCTCGCTGAAAAAAAGTTTTCCCACACTAGTTAGGAACTGTACTATTGTATCTTGAGTATACATGTATGATATATGTATACATCTATGATATATGTATACATGTATATATCTTAATTTGTAGTGACCCTGCCTAGTACGGTCAAATCGTACATAATTTTACCCTAAACTCGCAAATCAAGTAGTATCGCTGCATTTTTGGTATGTTATTTAGACATCACAGGGCAGTATAAAACCACATTTTGCAAGCAAAAAAAAGTTGTGCTAGCTGGGTAGTACGTGAAAAACTGCGAAATTTATGGCCATTTTTTAGTTTCTGATTTTTTTAAAAAACCTTACGTTTTTTGATGTCATATGTTATTAAACGTTTAAAGACTAATAAATTTCCAACAAGTTGAGCTAACATGCATTACCGTAGGTCTTATAGTTTCAGAGATTCGAGACTTTAAAAAGTACTCCTTTTTGTAAACTAGATAAAATTTTGGGTTTTGCTAACATTTTCGGCTTAATATCGCCTCACCTAATTATGCTACGAAAAATATGCCATAATGACCTTATAGCTCACTTAATATTCTTTAATTTAAGGGTAAAATTAGGTCAGTGAACTTTGCAGTTGAATGTATAAACGCGAAATTCATAAGGCAGGAGGCCCGCTATCTAAGTTTTTCATACAATTCGCAAGTCGAGTTGCAAAGCTGCAATTTTGTTATATTATAAAGGCCTTATAGACATATACGAAAATGCATATTAAAAGAAAAACAAAATAATAGTTCGGGCATAGGACGCAAAAAACGGAAAAAAAATCGGACTTTTTTTAGTTTTTGACGTTTAACTAAAAATCTATTATCTTTTTGATACTAATTGCTATAAAACTAAGAAAGAACATTAAATTTGAAAGGATTTGAGCTACGTTGCATCACCGTAAGCTATATATATTTTGAGATACGACATTTCATAAAGTGCCCTTTTATCAAAAATTAAACAAATTTTAGGTTACGTTAAAGCTGTTCTCTAAATATTGGCAAAACGTTCGCGCTAAGAAAAAAAAAAGTAATTGTAGATAACAACTACATTAAATTTGGAACAAATTGAGCCGATAACAATTACTGCAAGTCTTATAGTTGGGGGTATACGAGGCTTCAAAACATGCATTTATTTTCTTAACTTAATGAAGGGCACATTTTGAAATATCGCATCTCTAAATCTATATAATTTAGGGTAATGCAAGGTAGCTCAAATCCTTTCAAATTTAATATTCTTTTTAAGTTTTGTAGCAATTAGTATCAAAAAGATAATAGTTTCTTAATTAAACGTCAAAAAGTAAAAGAAGTCCAATAATTTTTTAGTTTTTTTCGTCTTATGCCGAAATTGTTTATTTGTATTTCTTGTAATATACATATTTGTACGTCCTTATAGGGCCTATATAATATACTAAAATTGCAGCTTTGCAACTCGACTTGCGAATTGTATGAAAAACTTAGATAGCGGGCCTCCTGCCTTATGAATTTCGCGTTTATACATTCAACTGCAAAGTTCACTGACCTAATTTTACCCTTAAATTAAAGAATATTAAGTGAGCTATAAGGTCATTATTGCATGTTTTTCGTAGCATAATTAGGTGAGGCGATATTAAGCTGAAATCGTTAGGAAAACTCAAAATAGCGTTAGTTTACAAAAAAGAGTACTTTTAAGAAGTCGCAAATCTCTAAAACTATAAGACCTACGGTAATACATGTTAGCTCAACTTGTTGGAAATTTATTAATCTTTAAACGCTTCCTAACATATAATGTCAAAAAACGTAAGGTTTTTTTAATAAAAATCAGAAACTGAAAAATGACCGTAAATTTCGCAGTTTTTCACGTGCTACGTAACTAGCACAACTTTTTTTTGCTTGCAAAATGTGGTTTTATAGTGCCCTATGGTGTCTAAACAACATACCAAAAATGCAGCTTTACTACATGTTTTGCGAGTTTAATATACGATTTGACCGTACTACCTACGAAGCTGGAGGTTCCGGGTTCGAATCCTGGCGAGGGAATTATTTGTGTATTTATGTATCACAAATATTTGTTCCTTGGTCATGGCTGTCTATGTATTTAAATATCTATATGTATATATCTATTATACAGCGTGTTAACATGATGCAGGCTTTTATTTGAACCGAGGATTGAGATGCAGATTCTTAGCCAAACCATGTGCATTATTTGTTTAAAAATCCTAATATTAAAAGTAATTAACTTTCTAAGATTAAAAGTTAATTGAGAAGCAATGTAGGTACTTCAAAATAAATCGTTAATTGGCACATGACAATGACAGATCGCAGCCACTCGCAACGTTTGACAACTAAGCAGTAGGTACACAGGCGTTGCATTGATCGTTCGAACGAAATAATTTAAATATTTGTCAACTCTTAATACTTGAAAACGATTGCCAGTAATGCGTTAGTTAGTTAGTTAGTTTTACTGGGCTTTTTCCGCAACTCGACAACCATTGTGCCTTTTTTGCGTGATAGCGAGGTAGCCCTATTCCAACCATCCAAGCTCCTCCACGAAACTCAGTGTATGTTTCAGGTTGCTAAATGCCTCCTTTAGTGTCTGTGGAGTCCCCAAGTGCCTACTCCTGTATACCTCTACCTGTTTACAATCTAGAAGAATATGTTTTGCTGTTTCCTCCTCTTCCATGCAGGCCCTGCACATAGGACTATCTGTTTTGCCCATATTGTGCAGGTGTTTGTTTAAAGTGTTGTGTCCGGTGATCAATCCTACTATTTTCCTCAGTTTGTGCCTGGGTGTTCGTAGTAGGGTTTTCGTGATTTTACAGTTTAACTCAGGTAGTACTTCTTTGGTTTGTCTGCAGGAGACCAGGTCGTTCCAACATTTATTGTGGAGATGTCGATGATATAGACCCAGTTGGTTTCGTATGTATGATAATGGTAGTGGTATGATGGGTTCCGGTCCGTACGTCGGTGTCTCTGACCCTTTTCTCGCCAGTTCATCCGCCGCATCATTTCCTCTTGAGCCACTGTGTCCTTTTATCCATTGTATAGTCACTTTGTTCCCTTCCTTGCTTTCCTCCATGAGGCAGCTGTGACATTCTAATATAAGTTCTGAGGTGAATTTGTTACTTTGTAGCGCTTGCAGCACTGATTTACTGTCTGACAGTATTAGTATATTTTCATTTTTGGTTTTTCGTCTCCTCAGTGCCTTGCAGGCTTCTATTATTCCCACACATTCCGTCTGGAAAACTGTGCTATGTTCTCCTAGAGGTTTCGAAATGTGCATGTTAAGGTCTTCTGAGAAGACTCCACATCCGGTACCTTCATTTGTTTTTGAGCCATCTGTAAATATTCTAAGGTGTGTTTGATTTAGTCCTTCCTTCTGATCTTCTGTTAGCGATATGGCATAATCTTTCCAGAAGATCATCGTCTTTGGTATTTTGTCAATAGGTGCTTCTAGTATTGGCATGCTAGAGATCATCTTGTCATAGATCTTTTTGTGTGCCGAGCTGAGGTTTGACCACAAATTTTGGTTTTTAAGCCGAAGCGCTGTGGCGGCCGCTTGTTTCTGTATGTGCATGTGCAGCGGTAGCAATCCTAGCATTATTTCCAGTGCTGCAGTCGGAGTGGTTCTCATGCAGCCTGTGGTTGCCACACATGCTAGTCTTTGTATCTTACTTAGTTTATTTATTGTAGTGGTTTGCTGTGTGCGAGGCCACCACACAACCGAACCATAGCTGATCATCGGTATTATGACCATTTTGTACAGCCACAGTATTATGTGGGGTGCTAGGCCCCATCTCTTGCCCACCATCCTTCGGCATTGCCAAAAGGTTACTGTAGCTCTGTTCAGTTTATTGTCCAAGTGTTTGCCCCAGTTGAGTTTGTCATCTAGGGTTATTCCTAGGTATTTAACTTCCTTTGAAAGCGTTAGTTTCGTTCCGAAGAGAGTTGGCATTTCATAGCTACCCAACTTTCTTCTGTGTGTGAAGAGCATTGCATCTGTCTTCTTTGGGTTTACCGATAGGTCATTCTCCATGCACCATTTCTCCACTATCCTTAGTGCGGATTGTGTTAGGTCACATAGTGTGCTTATTATCAAGCCGCTTACTAATATCACCAGGTCATCGGCGTATGCTATGGTCATAAAATGTTTGTTGTTTAGTTCCATTACTAGATCGTTCACTACCAGGTTCCAGAGTAGTGGTGATAGTACTCCTCCCTGGGGGCATCCTCTCATAACGAGTGCCTGGTGTTCTCCGTTGTCAGATAGTATTACTACTCTCTGTTTGAGCATGTTCATGATCCATTCTGTTATAAGGTGGTCTGTTCCGTGTCTTTGTAGCGCTAACTGAATGCTGCTAAAGTTGGTTTTGTCAAAGGCCCCTTCTATATCGATAAAGGTGCCGAGGCAGGAGTTTTTCCTCTCCAGTGCGTTTTCTATATTGCTCACTACAGCATGAAGGGCTGAGTCTGTTGATTTGCCTTGACTGTAGGCGTGTTGGTTTTGATGTATAGTTATGTTCTAGAGCCGTATCCTTCAGTTCTCTGTCGCACAATCTTTCTAGAGTTTTTAGTAAGAAGGATGTGAGGCTTATTGGCCGGAATGACTTGGGGTCCGAATAGTCAGTCTTGCCGGGTTTTGGTAGGAAGATTACTTTTACTTCCCTCCATTTGTGTGGTATGTATCTAAATGCTATGCAACTGCAGAGTATATTTGATACGTGTTCCATTAGTTTTAGGCCTCCCCATTTTAGTAGTGCTGGGAAGATTCCGTCTGTGCCTGGTGACTTATAGCATTTTCATATTTATTCAAAACTATTCACAGCCCATATTGTTTTGTTTAGTTCTGTTATGCGTTCCGCTGTCTCCCACTCAGTCTCAGTCGGGTAGTATTCCGTTGTTTGTTCGTCTTGGTTTTGTTTGTTTACTACTCTACATCCCGGGAAGTGTGTTTCCACCATTAGCCTTTCCGTTTCAGCTGGAGTGGGGGTAGTGGTGTTGTCCAGTCTCCGCAGGGTGCCTAGTAGCTGTTTCGGTTGATCTGCGAGGATCTTCCTTGTTCTGTTTGCTTGCGTTGCCGTGGATATGTTGTCACAGAATTTCCGCCATGAGAGGGATTTTCTGTATCTTAGTCTTTTTTTGAAGTCTGATTTGGCCGTCTTGTAAGCGTCCCAATCAACGTCAGAACTTGTGTTCATTGCTCTGTTCAAGAGTCGTCTCATTTTTGTTCTCAATCGTTCCAACTCTGGTCCCCACCAGCCGTTGTTGTTTTTCCTAGCCGGTGGTGTCGATAGTGGACATGTGTTTTCAAAGCTGTCAGTTATGTTTGTAGTAAGTGAGTTTACCTGTTTCTCCAACTCCCTTGTATTGTTAGGTCTGTAAATTTGTGTATTTTTAAGTTTACCTTCGACAAGTTCCCTATACGCTGGTGTATCCGTGCGTCTTGGGTTTCTTCTTGGCGTTATTGTGTGGGTGTCAGCAGTTAGGTCGTACCGTATCCATCTGTAGTCGGAGCAGGATAACTCCAGTAATGCGTATTATTACCCATTTTCGTAAAAGCCTGGGTCATGGTAACACATTGTATATATCGTCACCTAGTACCCACATCACAAGCTTATTATATCCGATGACACTATGATGATAATTGGTGATTTTTTCTTGACCCCGCCCTCTATTATAACAGTATGACTTGATTAACGGACAAGTTCTAACCACGACACAAGGAACCCAAAGAGGTCACCAAACCTCGCAACTGCGCATTTAAAAACTGAATCAATCCATTATACAATGTTTACCTCGAACAGTCATCTTACTTTCAAATGGAAGGGAAAATTGTATGACAAAAATGCCATGTATAAGCGATCCCAATATCCATACATTTACAACGGGGGCATGCGTAATACAACTGAGCATACGAAATGACGTATCTGCTTAAGGCGATGCGTACGTTGTGTTTTATTTATTTATTTAATCTTTATTGCACAATAAATAAAGTACAAAAGGCGGACTAAAAAAATTAATAAATATCTTGGGACATCTTACACAAATCGACCTAGTCCCAAGGTAAGCTCAATTAAGACTTGTGATGTGGGTACCAGGCGACGATATATACAGGGTGAGCAATCCAAATGGGTCAGTGTGGAGCTTTTGGAAACCATAACAGATAGCGAAATCTTGCCTTTGGAACGATGAGATCGATTTTAGTAAAAAGAAAAACTGCATTAATACATTTACAAAAATGCGTGTAGTCTCTCGGCCCAGGAATGCATTATATATATTTTTTTGCACATATCGATTTAGTTCCACGGTAAACACAATTAAGATTTATGTGCAGCTCATGCTGATACCGCGTTATTTATGTAGATTTAGTTTCTATCTATCCCGCTTGTACTCGCTCATTGGTGCGAGTGCGAGCGAGCCGGATAGAAAATGGCTAAAGATGTAATATTTGTGAGATATACGTATACGTACTCTTGTCGTGAAGCATGACTCTAAAAGTCAGTTTGAATCCCAGGTTTGCTAATCGAGAATCACAAGTTACTAGATTTAATTATATTTATGAGTTTTAACTTAGAAACGAAAATTGATTGCTAGAAAAAAATATCTTCGGAATTACGGAGTCTCACATTTTCCGAGATTAAACATCAATCCTAAAGAGTATTATGTCTATCTTTCATTCAGGAGTGCCAGCAACTTCTGTTTTGTGGGCGTGGTTTAAGAGAACGTAGATTAGCGCCTTAAAACTTCATTCCGTAAGTAATCTTCTTAGAGTAGACTATGTTAAGCTTTTTACTCCTGCTGATTTACTCACAGATCCTAATCCCAAAGGCGAAGATACTAGTTTTTCTGACGTCCTTTCTAGCCATTACTGGAATTAATCCAGTTTCGTCTTGTTTCCTTCACTAGAAATCTAGGTCTAGTCTAGTTGTATTATATGTATGTATGAAGTCCCCAACAAGTAATGGGCCAGCGTTGAGATCGCAAAATGTCCTGATGACTTAGTGAAAGTCGCAGGAGTCCGCTGGATATGGGTGGCGCAGGATCGGTCATTGTGGCAATCTTTGGGAGAGTCCAATGTTCAGCAGACGTCTTTCGGCTGATAAATCCCGCTAAGTTTCTTACCGGTTCTTCTCGGGTCAGTGGTGTAGGGTTATAACTGGAAGTAGTTTTAATTTTATATGTTTATTCAAAAGAGTTTGTTGCTATGCCATTTTGAATAACTTTTATTATGATGATGATGATTATGGCGACGGGGGGTCCGAGATTTTCAGTGCTTGATGAAACTTGAAACACCTTGTATATTCCGAGACATTCAACTATTATGGAAGTATTCGAGTTTCTGTTTGCGTAGCTGCGAACTGATTGTCGATTGTTTTCGTAATCCGCCCCCCAGTCGACAAATGTAGTAACTCAAGTATTGTTGTTGGGAGTTACTTGGTTTTAGAACTGTGGTCGTCTAGGCTTTATGCGCTGTAATACTAGATGTTTACTCGAATGGAGAATGGTGGTCCGAACAATGGAGGCTTGTTTAATTAATGTGTATACAGGATGATTCAGGAGACGGATTAACCTTACGTTTAGGAGGAGAACAGCACAATTTGACTATATGAAATAGCTGTCAAAATCAAAGATTTACGATTTTTCAGAAAGATGCGATTATTCTAGGTTGGCTAACGCTGTCTTTTTAATCATTTATACAATCGAAAAGAGACGGGTAGTCTTGACTAGGTCACGAGTTGATGTCACGGCTAAGATGTGCTAGGGCCACTGACACATCGGGTGCCTGTCGTGTCGATAACGTCGATTGTCCTAAAATTTTTTGGCCGAGAATGTTTGGCATAATGTTACATGGCATATACTTGTTTAGCCTACTTAATTTTGCGCATACACGTTTAAAATACCTACGCCATATTTATTCTAATATTGATTACTCGAACGTCAAATGACCTAAAGCATAATAATCCTAATGTTCATTGTAATAAATATTGTTTTCCCTACTACTCGAACTGTCAATTTTCACTGCGCCTACTTTTATCATGTCCGAAATTTCATTCAAAAAGGCATTTTAATAACAACATGCAAAATATTTGAACAACACGGTGAATGGTTAAAAAAATGTTCAAGTAATAAACCAGGGTAAAACCGACGTGGATTGGTTAGGTTTCGAAGCTAGGGCGGAGTGAATGGCGTAGTCTTTAAATACTTAAGTATTTTGAATCAATTGTTTACACATCCTCATACTTACAAAACCAAAAAAGGGGGGACGGGGGGCGAAGCCCCCTGCCAGGGGGGGCTCGGGGGGCGAAGCCCCCCGCATTAAAAAAGAAATAATCTGAACCTCCCCTACCTTAACCTGGATAGGTTCGTTAGGTACCTTTTATCCCTTAGACCGCCGCCTTATTCTGCCGTCGAAATCGTCGATGTCGCCCAGGTCAAAATTGTTCACTTAAATTTGAGCAACTTTGGACAACAGGGCGAATTATTTAGTAACAGTTTAGTATAAGGAATAAAAAAATATTTTTAAAGTTAGTTAAAGGTAGTTAATCACTTTTAGTACATTAAATAGTAGGAACATCACCATTATGCACAATAATTTTTCGATACATATACATTAGACACGAAAATCATTAGGACAAACAATATTTAGGAACAACCAAGTTAGGATTAACAATTTCGGCATAACAAAAATATGCACAACAATGTTTATGCCATTTATTTTTCGGAGTAAAGTTGTTATGCGACAATTTTTTCGAAATAAAAACATTATGCCACCCGATATAGACCCGACACATCACATCATCAGTCTATAAACAGTCCACTGCTGAACAAAGGCCTGCCCATAATCGCCACGCTGGGCAAGCAAATTGGCGATCGCAGCAGTGTGTCCACTCCACCATGATGATGCTACTGCCCATCATTCACTTTCACTTCAAATCCCTTAGTCGACTCTTACGACACCCATGGGAAGAGTTGGGGTGGTGACTAATGTATTCTTACTGCCGCCACCACACGGGCTAAAGGGCCGCTGAACGTCGAAGAAATATGAACATTATGAACTCGGAGACTATGGACATCATTTTCAAATAATAATATCGGAATTACAGATTGGCAAATGGTATTCTTCATTCATTTCAGAATCCTAAGGGGCCTAAGAAGTTTTTGGGATTTTCAGGAAGGTTGTTAACATTTTGAAACTACATAGAAGAGTACGAGGCCTACTATCGCGAACACCGAAGTTCGTAAATTTGGGGTATTTGTGTCTGTCACTCCAACGAAGGCGTGATTAGAGTCTAGATCTTTTGCCCACCCTGTATACCGTTCTATAAAATCAATCAACATTGCGAATATTGACTGATACTTCGATTTTTAATTACCTATATAGGTACCGGTACGGATCCCATGAACCGCCCTAAATCGGTAATTGCATATCCCTCAGTCTCCCAGTTCCAATCAAAATGGTAATAGTTGACATCCGCAAGCTGTCACGCTGTTAATGAGATTTTTTACCCGTCTCGGTCTAGCAGGCGAGATTTAATTAAATCTTGAAGTCTCATTTGAGGTTTTTTTGTGAAGTAGAATGTCGGGTGTCGTAATAAGTAAAGTTTATTTTGTTAATTTTGGTAAAAGTTTTTAATTTAAACTGTATGTTTTTTTATTAATTTCTGAAAATGGGTTCTTAAATGTAAATTGCTTCATACCGTGCAGTGTAGTCTTCATCACAATACGAGTATGTACTCGTATATTGTCGTAGCAGCCACAGCGTCGCTCAAAATTTTGCCGATAAATTATTTTATACATTTTGGCTTCATACTAATTAGTACATTGTGCATCAAGGGAGGTAAGTACGGAAATACTAACGAGAGTGTTAGAAGCCCGACGCCGTTAGGCGGAGGGATTTTATGACTCGAGTTAGTATTCCGCTTACCGATCGTGATGCATACAATGTTTTTCATCACACTTGCCAACCAAAAAATAAGTTTTAAGACATAATATTATTAAATGACGTACTGACATTTCTATTACTCCCTAGGGAATTTCACTTTTCTATTACTCCCGCTACACGCGCAAGCAATGGCGCGCTTAGACAGCAAGTGTGATGAAAAAATACATACTTGCGTAACATAAAAATTGCGCCCTTTCATCATTTCTTTCACCGCCCATTTTCACTTTCTCATCTTTTTAGATAATGAGTTCCGATAAAGTTCAGATTTTCAGACTTTATATTTATCGATAATTCTCCAAATGATACTTATTTCTTATTTCATACTAAACAAGGATGCGATAAGTAAAATAAAAGTCGCTAAGTTCATTTCATACTTTGTGATGTGTTTGTAGCAGTGATACAAGTAAAAAAATTGAATAACAAGACAGTCATCTTTATTAATTCAATAATAACAGTAGTGATCTAAGAGTCATACTCGTCTGATCAACAATGGCGTAACATAAAACTAATTCTAATTTAGCATACATGTGCGGAAATGTAGCACAAATTGTGGGCCCTATTAAATACGTCAAATACAATAACAGGACTTTGCGAAACACTTGGCTAAATTTAGTAAGAACGAAAAAGAAAGCATAATATCATTATAATTAAACAAATCCGCGTCATATCAAACAACAAAGTTTGATCACAGCCTTCTTTGATACCTACTCCTAAAGAACTATAAAACTAATCAAATTCCTACCACAACATTGATTCAACGGAATCAATCTATGTTGTAGGTATACCAGTACTAAGTATATAGGTATGTTTTCAATTTTCAATGGATGCCTACTTATAAGACAAAAAAAATAGATTATTTCCAGAAATGTATTACTAGCAGGCTGGAAATCATTCACCGTCCTAAATATGCGAAATCCGAGTTTATACATTACTTGGGCTCGAGTTTAAGGTTTTTAACTTAAAAACCAATTGAAGAGTAAGGTAATGAGAGTTTAATTCTCACCTAAGTAAGTTTTCCAACTTACCGTTATTGAGCTACAACTACAAGCAAAAAAAAAAAAAACGAAAATGTGACGGTTACTTGACTCTAAAAAGTTCAACTCAACTCCGGTAATGTGCAAATTCCGATTTCACACATTTAGGACTAAATGAAAGTATCAAAACGATTTCCAGCTTGCTAGGAATTTTATTAATTCTACTAACCTTTTATTTTCTTATATTGAACCTGGTATTTATGGCAAAATCGCGACTGACTCCTAGTCTAAACTTCGCGTTATTGTACTCGATCAGATTATCAACCCTGAACCGCAAGTACAACGTCTTGAGATACGTTATTGGGAAGCAGCGACAGGGGGCCGGGAACAGGTAGTATTCCATCGAAGTTAATATAGTAGCTATCACTCCTTTTCTAAGAACCTCTGGAGCAAAATACTCTCGGAATTTCTGATCCAAGTTGCTTAAGTATTCGGTAAAGACCGCGGGAGCTTCCTTGCAGAACTGATGACCAAGTTCACAGCAAGGCTTCATTCGGAGACACTGTGCCAGCAGGGTGTGAACGCTAATAGCTACTCTTTTTAAAGGCGCAATATGTGCTGTCTTCACCAATCCCCTGAACGTAGGAGTCTCCGCTTCTACCGCGATATGTTTAACTTCACTGGCGGCATTCAGAAACTCCTCAAGCTTGCTATGTTTACTGAATGACTTCATGATGTTAAAGACGAAGCTTCTCTTGAACTGATCGATTACCTGTCGGGCAGTTGGTTCGTTCTTTACGCTGAGCCGTTCAAAGACCTGATGGAGAGGGTCATTGTTGAAAGCGCGCATCGGTAAGACTTTATAACCGGAGCGTCCCATACGCTTATGCAATGCCATAACAGAGTGCACGTTGTTGGTGAATGCAGCAAACACACCAGGATCAGGTATGTGCCGATTGTTACGTTTTTCGATAAAAGAGATGTTCTGAAAATAGACAAGCATTTCGCGCAAGACCTGCAGTTCTGGAGGCGATTCTTTCGCTGGCAACTCTTTGTTGTGTAGGATGTCGTAGAGTGTGCTGATTGTGGAGAGGAATTGCACCGTGCCGTTGCCGGGGTCATCGAGGGCACTAGCGGCAGAAGCCAGCGCTGTGGCGACTTTGGCAGACAACGTCTCTAGAGCTAGCTTCCTATTGTTCACCGCACTGCCGCTGGGATGCACGTGCTCCTCTGTCAAACCTGTATCGAGCTTATAGTCCGTCGAGCTGTCATATTCGAACAATTTTTCAATTACGTCCCATTTCGCTATCATGCCCTTGATATTGACATTATACTTATGAAAGCAATTGCGCAACTTCACCATCAACTGCGTGCTATCATAAAAGTAGTTAATCTTCTTCGATTGGAAGTAAGTTTGCGAAGGGATGACTGGTTTTGTCAACGGGTTGTATTCATCATCGATATCGGTGACAACCGCGCGCACATTCAGCCCGACGTCGAGGAGCTCCGCGAAGAGGTCGTCGAACCATTGCCAGAGGTTTTTGGGGTGAGATTTGTCAGGGAGGAGAGCGTATGTGAGGGGTTGCCGCCAGCGAGAAACGATGCCTCTTGCGTAGACGACGACGGCGTAGCGCGCGATGCGGGGACTCTGGCTACCATCCATCTCTTCAAGGCCGACCATACGATCACGAGCTAAATCGTACGAGATATCAAGTGAGAGCTTCGTCCTCGCCACACACACTACACACTCTCGATCCGCATCAGACGCATTCCGGAAACGTGCTTGGAGAACCGTCAGCCAGCTTCTATTCAGCTCCCAGGTCAAATTACGGCACAACTGTCTAATCTTCAAAATTGACGGCAGGTAGAAAGATTCCTGCGTCACCTTGTACGTGTCCGGGTACGTATGGTACAATTTCAGCGCGAATATCAGCATATCTTTGCTGTATTGCTTGCGTTTCAATGCGGCTAGCAATTGGCTCTTCAATAATGCTTGAACCTCTACGAATTTGGCGAGTTTGGGGCTTAAGTAGGCTTTACTTAATTTGATAAGCAGATCTAACTCGTTTGCTTTCCCTAATTGTTCCTTTGGATCTAATTGTTCATTTACGTTAATTGGTACTATATTATTTGGGAAGCTTGTATGATTCATACACGTAGGGTGCATTTTCTTTTCCTCTACATGTTCTTCATCAAGCCTTTCCCGTTTTATAGGTATTTCGCTATCAGTCTCAGATTCAACGTCTAAAGCACGTTTCTGAACAACTGTTACTTCCTTGTTCAAACTTGGTTTCTCCGCAAGTTCATTATGTAAATGCCGTGTTTGCACGACGGTTTCTTCCTCTGTGAACAAGTCAAAGATGACTCCATCATTCGGTTCAGGCTTCACGTTTTCCAGCATGTCTCCGTTTCCAGGTTCCTTTTCTGGTTCTTCGTCTGTAGGATCATCGCCAGATAAGTTGAGCGTGGTGACCCCAGGCGAGACGAGTGTGACGTCTACTTCAGAGACGTGGTATTGACAGGCCGGCATGCTGGGAGCATTGGGTTCCTCTGGTGTGATCGCTTTTGTACATACCTTCTGTCTGAAAAGAATATTGTATACATATTATACCTGTAGACTTATGATGACTTATGTTAGAGTTTATAGTCAGTGTCGTCGCGTTCTGACAAGTGTGCAAGTCCGAGGCAAACACTAGCTTATATAAGGAGTAATATTGTAATAAAGCGATACTTGTGCGCACAAAATTAGCAATGCATCATCAGAAAAGGAAAAACAGAAAAAAGCTATACCTCCGGCAAGGCAATATTTGCCGGCAACATTTCATCCAGCGAGGCATTTAATTATAATTATTATTCTATGGAAACTTCTAATACCTGTTTAAAGTACATTTAATGACAAACACAAGCACGCGGTAAAATTTACTCACGGTACAATAACAATGGGTAAATCGTCATATTGGTCACACACTTGTACATCATCTGCCAACTGAGCTGAAGTGCTGAAACAACGAATAAAAAATCATAAAGACTTGAAATAAGTAAGGGTTATAATTCGACAGAAATGGGGGGTGGCCCTGTGTTCAACTTCAAGCCTCCTTGCCACTCAATAGGTAGTCTAAATAATTCCGGTTCGAAAACAAAATACAAAAACCGGCCAAGTGCGAGTCGGACTCGTGCGCGAAGGGTTCCGTACCATTATCAATTTATTATTCAAAAAATACAGTTAAATCAACCTACCTCAAAAACTATAGGAGATAATTTAATCAAACCAAAAATCGTTGATAGAGTTTATTAATGTGCTTAACATATATTTTTTTTAGAATTTTATATCGCGTAGTTTAAAAAATAGAGGGGGGGGGACACATTTTTCAGACTTTGAGAGCTGGTATCTCGAAAACGATTTGCTTAAATAAAGATAAGATTTATAAACCTTCATATCATTTTCAAAGACCTTTCCATTAATACCCCACACGCTTATATACAACAAATATTTTTTTTCTATCCCTCAGTTATATGTATGGAGGGCCCCCACCCCAATGGTTTTTTTACAATTTAGTATCATAATCCTGTAGCGGTTCATACAACACATATCTTTACCAAATTCCGTTACTGTAGCATTCATAGTTTCCGAGTAAATCAGCTGTGACAGACGGACAGACGGACATGACGAATCTATAAGGGTTCCGTTTTGCCATTTTGGCTACGGAACCCTAAAAAGTGGGTCATATAGAACGCATAGACATGTCCATTACTTTGGGTGCTGTTGAGTTAGGGGTTAAAGTATGTATTGAATAGGTACTCCATAGTCGTTTAATAAAGGGAATCTTAGAAAAAAACGACTACCTACTACCGATTTTTATCGGGGACATCGAGTAACGTACTACACCTGAAAACCTATTTAGATTCCAATACTTGTCAAAAAGTATTGCCATTAAAATGAAATATTAGGTGGTACGGTAAATTTTCACTTCTGTAAATGTTATAGCTAGCTGCTTATTTTACCTATGTATAATGTGCTAGACAACATTTAATTCTACTTCTTAATTAAAAAATCTTATTTAAATCCTTGTCGCAAAAAAGATATTTTATTTAATTGTTTTGTAGGAGAAAAGTTTGAATTACAATGGCTACTTAAATTACAATTTAGGATTTAACAACATTTGGTACCAATTAACATTTTCGTAATGTGTGAATAAATTTTTGGTTAGGTTACCAAACTGTTATTTTTTCTGAAACGTTACAATGACGATAAGACGTGTCACTGTGACATTTCGCCATCTTTGTTATTTTTTTTGACGTATATTGGAATCCGATTCAGTTACATAGGAATAAAGCTCAACTGAAATTTCAAAGCAATATGCTTAGCACATAATTGGCGCGACAGTATTTCGCCGCGAGATAGTCTATCCGTCCCTCTTTTGTTAATATAGCTAGTGGAGGACGGGACATCTATCTCGCGGCGACATACTGTCGCACCAATCATGTACTAAGCCTGCAAATGAGCGAATAAAAAAAATCTACACAGTATCACAGCATACACCTACAATTTATTGACACACATACACATAACCTAAGAGAGAATCGAATAATATGCTTACCCAGGAAGAGAAGAAGCTTGTTTTTCTCTTCTTGCAGCATTAGCTCGAAGAGCTAAAAGTTTCCGCTGTCTCTTCCCTGCTCTGCGCCTTGTCGTCTTTTTATTTCCCATCTCGCTATATAGGTATCGCCGGGAGACGCTGGATGCACATCGCTTCCAACCGGCGGATGTGGAGGCCCAAAGGGGAGGCCTATGTCAGCAGTGGACGTCTTATAACTGAAATGATGATGATGATGTAGGTTTACCGCAGAGTCGCAGACACAGTTCTAAAATAGTGAATCCACTAGAAAATTTGCTAAATATATTAATAGCTTGTACAAAATAATAAATAATAGCTATATATTACACTAAAACTTACATAGAAATATTATTAACCCAATTTTTATATTGATATTATATTCACATTCATTTATAAATACTAAATAATATCATCATCATTTCTTGATGGTGCTTATAAAACATGGTGTTCCAAGGACAAGAATAAACAGCACAGAAATATCAAAAATAGATAGAGGTAAATAACATGACATTCTATAATTCCAATATTCCGAAGCTACACAACATGATTAGTATTATTACTTAAATAAATATAATATACTTCCACACTTGTGGTATTTGTATATGGAAATATTCAATAAATTATAGCAATATACAGCCGCGGCTGGCAACATTACACTGCTGTAGACAGAGCGGAGTTAAATTAAATTATTGGTTTTATTATCGTTTTCTTACTGATATACGATACCCTACGATACGTGTGAACATCACAACACTAATTACAGGCATACCATAAATACACATAAGTACATCTATCAATATTAACTACATATTCAAATACCTGTCGACACGAATTACAATCAACAGCTGTATCGGACCGCCGGCCGTAGACTAACCCACGTGACACCGCGTCAGTGAACCCGCTTGCAGTGTTGCCAGGTGATCCGCATTACGCATTTTTTCCCGTATTTTCGTCTATGCCGTAATCTGCTATATGGTAGCGATAGACATCGCTATTAAAATTATGACACTGAATAAATGTATGAATAATGATGACAGCTTGAAGATACATCAATTCACACAATGTACAAGTATTCAATATAATTTATTACTTTTTAATATAACAATACGACGAGGACTGTTTTTTTGCATTCCGTTAAATTTATGGGAAGCCAATTTAGGCCAAATTTAAAAAATAATTTCTATGAGAAACAAGTGTATCAACTCTAACTGTTATTTAGTTATTAAAGCAATAATTATGACTGAACAAGTGTCTTTGTAACCTTCAATACATTTAAATGTTGCCTTCGCTGTCGATTACATTTATTATGTATGATAACAAAAAAATCCGTTTAAATACACCAGGCAACTTCTATATAATTATATCCAAAGCTACCCATCCCATTGAACGGATAGAATAAGCATAGATTCATTGACAGCGATTTAGGGTAAATATTTTATCTTTGATTATGTACATTAAATAAAAAATAAAAATTTGTTTTACGTTTATATTGTATTTTTTTAAGATATCTTTTATATTAATACAGTTTTAAACATAAATTCTACGTATAATAAAATATTAGAATTAATTTCCGCTTTTTTATTTTTTATTCCGCATTTTTTGAGCATTTCTCCCGCTTTTTGCATTTTAGTATCTGGCAACACTGACGGCGCGAGCGCACGCGCCTGACGCCTCGCCGCGCCCGTCAGTTAGACACCTATCTTAACGGCGAATGCGTGTCTCTGCGCAGCGCCCGCTCCCGCTTACGCATTAAGATCTTACTTATAACGTGAGTCAGTAGAAAACAACAAAATTTTTAACAAACCTAAAAACTTGCATTATTTCATGACCACGCACTTTTAGAACACAATCTTGGTCTTAAAGTTACACCAATTTGAAACCTTCAGTTCACATACATTTATAATTAAAATTATTTATATTTATAACCCTTATTTATGTCAAAATAAATCTTCTTGTTTCACAATATAGGTGAAACACAACAAATGCTATTGGTCAGCAAATATTTGTTTACATTCTTGTTTCCTACTGGCGCACGATATACGCATTTCACATGTTTGCTTATTTTTGCTTTGCCTTGTACTACTTCGATTTAAATACAGCTGTGAAAGTAGTTGGTTGCAGTATTTATGAAGATCGGAAATGGTCCGATTTGATCTAGGATCCGCCAAAGGCCAAAAAGATCCAAAATTGGACAAAAAGGCAACTTGGCAACACTGAAGACAATACAAGTTTATTCGAGCGCCGAGCGGGTTCTATGGTTCGGGAGCTATGATGCGGACATACTGACGGACATGGCGAAAGTACAGGGTGTTACACGACCCACTAAAAACCTTGAACGGGGTGATTTGGTAGGTTATACTGAACAACTTTTACTACGGAGCTAACCAAGAAATCTCCAAAAAAATTTAGCTCTTTCATACAAAATGTCGTTATCGATCGGTCCAAGTGTATGAAAAAGACATTTTTTTTTTTAGATTTCGTGATTGGCCGCATAGTAAAAGTTATTCAGTATAACGTGGTATAACTTACCAAATCACCCCGTTCAAGGTTTTTAGTGGCTCGCTGTATAAGGGATCCTAATTTACTACGGAACAAATAAAATCCTAGTAGAATTGTCGTTGACTTGTGCCTTTCAATAATTTCGTGATTTTGTTCTTTCCCAACTGTTCACACGGGTCACGATCACAACTCACAACAGAAGAACAACGCTGATTTTGCCAGCTACATACTGAGTTGTGAGTGTTGTGACCCTTTTGTAGCAAGCTGTTGTTGTTTTTTATATTTAAATTATGTGTTTGTTATAAATGAAGGACCATGGGCAGCATTGTATGAAAAGTGGACCAAAAGCGACCAGAGCTGAAAGTTGTCTCGTTAAATAGGTATTGACATTTTTTTTTATTCTATGGGCATTCTATTTAATTCCATTGCAAACTGACTGAATTTATTCATATTTTCATTAGAGTAACGATCTAACAGCATTTTATTTCATTTCTCTGTGGCTATGATTATAATCAGATATGTTACATATGGACTTGCTACATAATTACTAACATCTAAAGGAGAATATGTTAGGATTAGGAAGAGATTACCTTCACTCTGCTGAGCTCAGTCTTAAGATAGATATCATTTTATATACAGGATGTAATTAGAGACGTACCAGTAGGGACCTAATCGTATTTCTTCTGCTTTGTCGTTAAAGGATTGTCCCTGAAAACTAATTACACATCTATGAAAAGTTTTTCGGATTAGTAAAAAATTAAATCATTATTTTTATAGCTCTTATAAATCCGTGTCAGCTGAAAATATTACGATTATTTCTAATATGTTACCTATATAATAATCATGACTTTGTCACTTGGCATTACCTACGAATAAAACGTCCCCAATTACCATAAATCAATAAAAAAGAAATAAAGTAAAATGGCCATCACAAACAAAAGTACAATGTCGAAGAAAAAGGGATTGCATTATAATGTGTAATATTTTTTTCCAGTTTTAATTGATTCATGAATTTTTATTTTAATATCCCTATGAATGCATAGCTATTACAAGTCGACCAAATGTGCGCTTTGTAAAGGCAAACTCATGTACATAAAGTGATACTTATACGGGTGCAGGAATAAATGTTCATAATACTTTTCTGCACGGTCTGGTTGCTGGTATCTTACCTACTGCCGAGATTGCATTTTTTCCTCGCATAATTAATTGTAAAATATTGTATAAAATTCGCGTGTAGGTCTTTTCCTTTAACTCTTGTCGGTTTAAAGCAGTCACTTCGCTCGTCTTTCACTCACTCGTACACAAAAAGCCCACTTTCAACACTTGTATTATTAGGTCAGTGCGGCTAAGTCCGGCATATTTCCCATTTATTATTTGCTGCTTGAACAACGTAACTAATTGATAACTACTTAATATCAGATCATAGCTAAACATTTCGATGTCATATTTCCCCGTCCGTCGCATCCCGTTATCCGATCCTGTCTCAAATGTCACCCTGTATAACTGCCAACATTGCCAGCTCTAACGAGTCTGTCACTGTAACATGTCATCTCGGCATTAAACGATGGGATTACATTCCGACCATACTGTATACGTATCCTCTATTCCCTTGACTTAAGGTCAATATTTCATGTGGCAATAGATCGGCTTAGGATTCGTCCGGTTAAAATAAACGTCTTTATGTCGTAGCATTAAGGTCTATAATGTGTGGCAATGGACTTAGAAAGGCAGGTAGATTAAGTCTCAGGATGTTGATTTTTTTTCTAGACATGCGGGATATTAGTCTGTCAGTTCTGAATGTGCGAAGGATTACATTTTCTATACCTTATGGGCGTCTTGCAGAAATACATTTAAGTTGCAAGATTTATTGAATAGTCGACGACCAAAAGATGTTTATTAATGATGAAATTATGTGTCTGGAACGGTTATCAGACTGTAAAAAACTTTCTTCTGGAATCCTTATTATTTTTACAAAACCTATTCAACAATACCCCTCTCTATAGGATATCAGAAAATAAAAATAAATCATTTCCGCTTTACTTGTAGGGGAGGTTTCATATTTTATTTTATCACTGCCCGCGTGATTAAATACATTGTAAGTACAGTACATAATTATAGGTATACTATATTTGTACGAAATGCTGCGACCAGACTGACTGACAGACTAACATGGTTTACTACAGAACCCTCTGCTTTGGTGAATTTACCTGTTAATGAGGGTTTTCTGAAATGACGTTCACCAGGGCGGCAGCACTGCGGCGTAAGGTCTAGAACTCTAGATACTTGTCTAAATAATTCTCAGGGCGGCTATAGTTTCGTGTTTAAATGTTTTGTACCTATGAGTTAATAAAATAAAACTACCGTCTAGTTAGTCTTTCTTTGGGACTAGATAATTGTGTTTCTTAGCGGGACCTTACGGCTAAGTGGCACCATATAGTGGCATACGTTTTCGAGAAAACCCTCATTAGCTACTTTTTAGGGTTCCGTAGCCAAAATGGCAAAAACGGAACCCTTATAGATTCGTCATGTCCGTCTGTCCGTCTGTCCGTCTGTCACAGCCGATTTACTCGGAAACTATAAATGCTACAGTAACGAAATTTTGTAAGGATATGTGTTGTATAAACCGCTACAGGATTATGATACTAAATTGTAAAAAAAAACATTGGGGTGGGGGCCCTCCATACATGTAACTGAGGGATAGAACATTTTTTTTTGTTGTATATAAGCGTGTGGGGTATTAATAGAAAGGTCTTTGAAAATGATATGAAGGTTTATACATCTCTTTGTTATTTAAGCATATCGTTTTCGAGATATCAGCTCTCAAAGTATGAAAAATGTGTCCCCCCCCCTCTATTTTTTAAACTAAGCGATATAAAATTCTAAAAAAAATATATGTTATGCACATTAATAAACTCTATCAACGATTTTTGGTTTGATTAAATTATCTCCTATAGTTTTTGAGGTAGGGTGATTAAACTGTATTTTTTAAATAATAAATTGATAATGGTACGGAACCCTTCCCGCGCGAGTCCGACTCGCACTTGGCCGGTTTTTTTTTTCAGATATCAAGAATCTTCTGAAGAAGATTCTTCTTAGAAGTCTTGTCTGCGTTGAATTGCGTCGACGAAAACATGCAATTACCAATGTGAATGATGTGAATGATGAATGACACGATTGAATGAAGGCCCTTCAATCAGTCGAGCGTGAAGCGTGATACCGGACTCGATTTAAAGTATGCCTGAATGTATAGCACTTGAAAGCGATCCGCCTTTGGATATGAATGATATCCGCTTTTATGTATAGGGGACCGTAGCCATACGGGTCATACAGGGTCTAACATGAAAACGAATATAAAAAGTAGCAATAAATTCTGTACATAATGGTCCCGTTTTCTATGTAAAGTTCACTTGGAATGGACGACACTACAGGCCTACTACCGCAAACTTATTCTAATAGTCAATGACACTTCAATCCCTTAGTCGACTCTTACAACACCCACGGTAAGAGTTGGAGTGCTGACAAATGTTTTCTTACTGCCATCACCCAGTCACCACACGGCTAAGATAAGCAGCTAGGCACTCATTGTTTCGAAATTATTCATCAGTGTTCATGTTTAGCGTACAAATATATATATTCGTGGTTTAGATGGACACTTTATTCATTCCCACAACGTAACATGGTAATTACAAAGAGTGATTTGGCATGCAGCTTAAATTAAAGTAAAAACAATTCAAATTGCTAGAAATATAAGAAAAAGACAACCATGCATGGTGGCAGAGAATTGGCGCTGGCTCAGCATGGAGATGCGGCAAGCCACAGAAGAACTGATATTCTGCAATATTACGAGTACCAATTACATAAAAAAATCTTATAAGTGTTCCTTCCTGATAAAGTTATTCACTAGGGCTTGCAATTGCATGGGCAATATTATATTGGCCATACGAAAAATGCAAGCCTTATTATGCACCCAAAGGTAAGTGGCGATCACTTCTAAAAACTCTGAACAACTTCTTAGTAATACAATCATCGGAATCCTCACACTAACAGGACTATTGGATTGCACTTTCTAAGAATTTGGGTTAAGTATCCTTTCGAAGACGAATGCTTTCAGAGACAAACGCCTAAACCAGTTATAGTGTGCCGCAACACTTTTATTTTCTTCTAAAACTGTGACCGGAGCCCTTACTATAGGTACTTACACCACTCATTGACCATAAAATGTATGAAACAAAACGCGTTGATACTAACTACAGTCTAAACACTGAGTTAGTTGATCGAAAAATTAGTCGAAAGCTACATCTCAAAAAATTGTATAGGTAATATTAATTTCTAATTTATGTTATCGAAAATAAAACAAAGAAAAAACGAACCCAGGAGGTTTTCTTTGGCCACTGACACTAAAAACTTCCTCTCGAACCAGTCTATGATTTAAAAATAACATATCATATTTTGCTGAGTAGTTTTAAAGATCTAGGTATACTAAGCTAGCTAAGTACGTAAGCACACTAGAGATAGGAACATTAGGGACAGACACAGTGAGAAAACGATTTTGATTTACATATACGACGCAGTGAAAGCTTTACAATTATAGTGACCTATAGGCTTATGAATTATGATGGGGATATTTAATCGTTTGTCATCGTTTCCGTCACGTTCTAACAAGTGTGCAAATGCGAAAGTGACGTATAATACAATAAACTGTAAATGCCTGGCCTGCTAATACCGCGAACACCGAAGTTCGTTGCGGATTTGATAGTTCGCGGTAGGGCCGCTGACCACCATAATCCACATAATATCAAATTGGAATTTAGAGTTATCGAATTAGATCACCATAATTTCAAAGTCATACATACCTACATTTTCGTGCTTCGTGGTAACGGTTTTGGTTGAAACGAAACGCTCAGGACAAACAGCCCCGACCGGTCCAGATAAACACATTTAAATAATTATCTCATTAGACTTGTAAAACGATTGTAAAGGACCTATTATGCAGAACGTTCCAAAAGTAAGACGGATTATTTAAAGTTATGCAAAATTTGCGATATAATTTATGTGAAACTAAATTAGGACAACGGGATTGCGTGAGAGTTTGTGAGTGGTTTAAAAAACCGGCCAAGAGCATGTCGGGTTATGCTCAATATAGAGTTCCGTGGTTATTCGAAAACGGCTGGGCCGATTATGTCCGAACTAGTTTTATTTTAATTTTTCTATAAGACCATTTGATTTCAAGTAATTAATGATTATTTTCATATTTTTGGACCCAAGAATCAAAAGTTAGACGGGGGCGGGGGGGCACATTTTTTAAATTATTTTGTTGATTTTAGATAAAACATTATTTTAGGACCCCTATTCTTTTTAAAAGACCTATTCAACGATTCCAGTAACGATAACCCACACTAAAGGATTTCAGCAAACGAAAAAAAATACGCCCACTTTACGTGTACGGG